>BPVZ01000088.1:1126419-1138592 GCA_020521535.1 Rubroshorea leprosula
TAATAATTATTAAAATCTTGAATAAATATCAAATAAATACTCAATAGGTCCTTCACAATTTCTCCAAAAGTTTAGATAAATACCAAATGAACTTATTAAAGAAAATTCATTAAGGAATTTGAAGCTCAATTAATTAAATTAAAATAATATCATTTCAACTTTTTTGTTAAGTATGATGCATATAATTTCTTATTAAATTAATTCCCTATACAATAATACTTAATTACATCAATTTTTTTGCTAATTGTTCTCAAGTTCCACTTCAATTACCATAAATAATTTGACTTCTACGTCTACATATTATTTAAGTTGGAAACAACTTACCATATATATATATATATATTTATAATCCTACATCTACTTTAATTATATAATGTGTTTAGAATATATACACATTATTAGATGCACCAAAAAATATTATATTCAAAGTGATACTTCACAAATTATTTTTATTTACTCATTATTCTTTGACTAAGGGAGCAATCATTAAAATATAAATAATTCTAGATAAGCATATTTCTTAATAACGATTATCAAAATATTGAGAATTGAGAATTATGAATTGCTACAAATTGCAGTATGTAAACCAATGTGTATAGATTTTATAATGACTATATCAACTTGAAAAAACAATATGAAAAGTACAAAAT
The DNA here is from genome assembly GCA_020521535.1 of Rubroshorea leprosula. Classification (NCBI taxonomy): domain Eukaryota; kingdom Viridiplantae; phylum Streptophyta; class Magnoliopsida; order Malvales; family Dipterocarpaceae; genus Rubroshorea; species Rubroshorea leprosula. The sequence continues at coordinate 1,127,070 of BPVZ01000088.1, forward strand.
GGGTTCTAAACAAATCACTTAAGCGTAATCGGGAACTAAGAGGACTTAGCTCCAAAGAAAGAGCTACTGCAAGCAACCTAAAAAAGTTTCAATGTTCTTTTCATTAAAAGTCTAAATTATATATAAATTATGAAAATGGTAAATCAGACCCTTACCAGCATTCAATATATTCATAAAGACAAAACGCTAAACAATTCTAGTATATACCCACTAAGGGAGGGAGGGAAAGGGAGATAGAGATTTAGATAAAATGGTATATATAATAATAAATAAAGATGCAATAAGTGATTAAGAAAAAATAATATTGAAGGAATAAGGGTAAGAGCCAACAAAATGATTAGTAACAATTGATAAAATGTGAGAGAATAACCTAAGAGAATAAGTCCCAAAAAAAATTAATGAAAGGTGAAGCGTAAGCAAGTGAAAAAATACCGAGAGGTAAATAATGGTGTAAAAAAAGAGATATATTTTGATAGATAATGATTTAAAGGAATGGCTAAAAATGAATGATAGAGATGAGGCGATGATGGGAGAAAGAATAACAATAAATAATTACTAATATAAAGAGGGAAAAGAATGGAGATAATGTACGCTCTTTTAACTTATACTAGGCTCTAAAACTATGCTATGTGTGGTGCCTTTGTACTGTACATTTTTAGTAGTTATTAAATATAATAATATTAATTTATAACTAAAATTAATTCTTAATTAATGAATTTAAAAGTCATTTAAATAGATATTAATTTATTATAAATAGATATTGAACTTTCATATCAATTATAATTTTTTGAAATAAACACACTAGAGCAGTTCATCAAATCTTCATTAATTTCTTTATTTTTGCATGTATAACTATTGCCATTATATTATTCTCTTTTGCCCTAATTTTTCTCCTCTTTCTCGAATGCCTGTATTAGAAGGTGAAACAACCCAGTCCAAAGGCCCTTAAAAGCTCAAACTCAAGTTATTAGTAGTAGTTGGTCTGTACATTTATATGTCAGACTAACTCACAATTCCCAACCTATGTAGGATTTGAGGTGTTACAATCTCCCTTACTTAAACGCTTGATGTCCTCATCAAATCTAGGTGCAGTTAGAACTACGCTCATTAGCCCACAAGCACGAGAACCACCTCAATTGATGTGGGGTCCATAATACCATCAACCATGATAGTCAACATAGGTCCATACATGTGAGAAGTGATCACTTTGATACCAATTGAAATGACATGGGCCAAAGCATGCCACTGGCTTAATAACTTTTTGGGCCAAGTTTTACTAGGTCTCAAAGGCTCAAACTCAAGTTATTAATAGTGGTTAGTCATGACAATTATTTATTAGTCACACTCACAATTCCCCACCAATGTGTGATTCGTGTTGAACTCCAAGTGATTTTGATGATAACAAAACTCCTTAAAAGTATTTAATGAAATTGATCTTTAGTTTGCAATTGAAAAAACCCTTTCCACTCTTGCTTCTAAATTCGACTTTGGTGCAAATTGTGAAGAAAAGGATCAATCCAGGGAAAATCGAATCTCCAAGTTTATATTCAACTTTTGGACTTTCAAGATTTGACTCTTAGAGCTAAAGAGTCAACTCCCAATTCCAGAGAATTCAACTACCTTTCACAAGTGTAGACCCTATATCACTTGAGGAGAGGATTATAATGTCCTAAATTTCACATTGGTATGGAATTGTGAGTAAGTCTATTATATAAGTGTGGAGATCAACCACTACAACAACTTGGGCTTTTAAGGGCTTGTGATTTTGAATCAAAGTGTTATTAGGTGAGTGGTAGCTTTGGCTTGAGTGGTTATAATAATTGTAATGCTCGAGTTGTTACAGTAATTATAATATATAAGTGTGGATACCAACCACTACTAACAACTTAAGTTTTTGAGAACTTGTGGATCTTGAAACAAACTGTTGTTATGTGAGTGGTAGCTTTGGCTTGAGTTGTTCCAGTAATTGTAACACCCCAAATCCCACTTTAGTAGGGAATTATGAGTGAATTTAGTATATAAGACTGTATCTAAAATCTCACTTTATAATAAATATTTTCAAAAGCTTGTTGGGTTCAAAAAGGTGTAGCGAAAGTGACAAAATTCAAAATTTTAATTTTTTCCTCTTTTAACTCACCAAGGATCCTCACAAATCCATTTTAATGAAGTGGTTAAAGAAGGGTTTATGGTCAGTACCTAAATGATGTGTGCCTCATTGATGTGTAGATCTAACTACCATCCTCTAACGACGTCATCCAAGAATCCATGTGTAGAATTTCTCTAGTAATGATCCACATGTACGCTCGAAGATTCAAAGAAGATTGAGGGTGTGTTTGGGATTATTATGAGGTATTGTGGCTGTAATTGCATTGTGGTTATGCTGAATTGTGTTATGTTGTAGTTATGGTTGAAAGTTATTTTGGTGTTTGGTTATTTATTTCTCGAAAGTATTGTAGATAACATATGATAAATTTTATTAATTGTTAATTAAAATTTAAAAAGTATTGTATGATATATAATTATTAAAATAGACAACATTTACTACTTAATAATTTAGGTTTTTTTGTTTCTTATGATGAGTCTTTTGGATTTTGTGATAGAGCAACTTATAAGGAGGAAACGAGTTTTTAATTTTTCATGAAATCTTCAAATAAATGAGATATTATGTTTAAATAAAATATTACAAATTATGTTGTAATTGAAATAAATAAGATTGGGGTTTAATGGTTAATTTTGTAATTGTATTAAATATTATGTGTTGTCCAATAAATTCATAGTCAGGAAGATTCAAAATGAGACTTTTGGCTTTATATATAAAAATATTGTAAACCTATTGTGATTTTCTATAGTTTTCAGAAAAAGTAGCTTGAAAAAAATTATTAAATACACATACATCTAAAAGTATTGTATAGCTACAAGAAAAAGCCCAACTGCAATCTTAGACACACCCCGTATCTCTAGAAGTGCTAACAATCAAAGAATATGTTCTCCTTCAAGGTTTTGTTAGAATAATTTTAGTGGCCTAAAATTCTATGATGAAAGTCAACTATCCGTCATAAGGGATTTAGGGTTTTCTACAACTATTTATATTAATAGGGAATAGAAGACTTGCAATTCTAATCCAAATAGAATTGCAAAACTTAGTCTTCAAGTGAAAATATAAAACCCAAAAGGAGAAGACTTTCCTTTCTTTAATTTTTCCCTTTCTTGCCACACACCTAAGTCCTTTATAAACTAGGATTTTTAGCTAGGGCTCGAAGCTCATTATACCGTTAAAGCCCTAAGCCCAATGGGTTAGGGTTTCAGCCCTCAAGTCCTCCAAGGAATTAGATGCCATGTTGGATTTTTTGTGTCATTAACTTAAAACAAGTACAAACTTGAATTAATTAAATTAAATTTTTCTACCAATTTATTCTCGAACTTGATTAATTTATTTCTCTTGTGAAAATACTATTTTCATATAAATAAATATATATCCATAACATTGGATTTATATAAATCTCAATCCCAAAATGCACTAAGTGTGTGACCCTCTAAGTTTCTATCATGATGACAGTGAGAAACACTTATAGACCAAGAGTGGTATCTAGCAATATATCATGGCCACCCAAAGTGGTAAAAAGAGTAGGAGTTTGATGAACCTTCCTATGACGATACTAGTGTAATTCAATCCCTTCATCACTAATATCTCCATCAAGCAAGATGCATACTATGTATCATCATGAAGCTCAATATATCTTTCTTTGATTCTGAACATAGACATACTTCTTGAATAAACCTTTATTCATGCCATGGCCATGGACTTTGCAAATAGTCTCATCTCAACATAGACATTCTCAAGGGATCCATGATGCACCAATAACTATATTCTCAAAACCCCTTAAAGTGGTTGCTTTTAACAACCTTAAAATACATGAGCCCTCACATAAAATAATGACGATCTCAAGTCAAAGGATAACTTACACTTGCATCATAGCTAAGAAGTCACTAATGATATGTACATGTAAAGTTCTCATGATGAGTCAGTCCAGTGCACTCACTTATTTTAAGTCACCCACATTCGATACGTGACTTCGTGAACAAAAGTCTTACCACCTAGTAAAATTTCACACATGATAATCTTTATACCATTGATTTCCCATCTCAATGATATATATGACTATTGAATAATTTAAGAATGTTGTTATCGCATCATATAGTTCTCATTAATAGCAAGGACTACTATTACTTTTTGACGCAACAAATATCCTAAGAACTTTATTGATGTTTAATATATGTAGAAGAATAAAAATTAATATTCAATAGAGAATGTCATAAATATAACAAAAGTAATCACAAGTACATAAAATTGTCTCGCCAACCAAGTTGGCCTGTAAAGCACACTCTAACAAAACCAATAGTTGGAATAGTGAAAGTTTATTCTTATAAATATACTTATAATCAATTTTTATACTAATCTAACATTTATAACCTTTTGATTAAAGAAACTTTATTTATTAATATATATTTAATCGTGATAAATTTTGTATGATCAATGAAGTAATTAGACCTACTTAAACAATTTAAAAATTCATACATTATTTATATGAATAAAACCCTTAAACCAATGGTTGGTTTTTCAAACTATTAATTTGAACATAAATTTTTAAACAGATTCTCCAAAAAAAATTTTAAGAAAACAACGTGTAAGATACTTTTTATACTCTCTTAGTTCATTTTTGCACAAAGGGCACTTAAGGCATTTCATTTTTTAAGAATACATATTTAAAGTACTACTTTCCTAAATTATATACGTGACTTTACACTTACCAACGTGCAATTCACTCAACAATTGTGAATTATATATTCTCAACGTACGTACACCTATAAAAATTGCCTATGAATTTTCAACTGGTCTACTTTTTTAGGTGCATTCTGGATTTAATTAGTTAGTTGATAGGTGACAATTTCAGTTGACGTCTGGGGTGCACAGCTCGTGATCTGTTTCATGCATCCTTAAATGCATGACACGGAAATGGAAATGAAAATATTAGCAACCACACTTAGGCTTGAAAATATCACTGGGGAGGCCTAAATTTCCTAATCAATATAATGAGGGCGGGGCAGGTAAGTACAGGAATTAAGGAAGCACCTCCATTTCTGTTAGGAATTAAGGCTTTTAATGCTTCACACCAGTAGATGTAGTTCCTTTCATTGATTGATTGCAGTTGCAACCACTTATGTTGATATATTAAAAACCCTATGTTTTACTTACTTTGATTTAATACTACTTGATTCGGTGGTAGTAGTTGTGAAGCCTCGCCAATTTTGTCTAGGGACGGGCCAATCTATGGAAGATGGGCAACCTTCCCCCTAAACTTTTAACAAAAGTTCAATATGGTACTCCAACTTTTATTTTTTAAAATTTCTTTTCTAAAATTTGAATTATAGGAACCATTTCAAATATAGAAAAAGTAATTAGAACCTAGGTAAAGAGTTTTTGAAAAATAAGGATAATGATTAAATAAAAATAAACTTGATAAGATTTGATTAATTAGAAATTATGAAGGTTCTCAAAGATGGCATCCCCTATTAAGAGATATATATATATATATATATTCTCTACTCAAGAATTGAAAATTTTGAAAGTTTACTCGGTATTCTGATGGGAACCCCAAAGAGAACAATGAGACCCATAGTACGACAAGGGATTTATAAACTCCAGGAAAGCCAAATCAAGTTTACAATAGGACCTTAACCCGTTGGATATGTCGCAACAAGAACCAAAGGTAAAAACCTTGACCTGTTGTCTATGATGCAACAAGAACCAGAGGTATAAAGTTGGTTGATGCCACACCCTCGAACGATTAAGAACGAGAATGATAAGTTAGGTTAAAACACCACAAGAATAATCTTGATAAGTTCTGTAAAATTTTGAAACGAACCAAAAAGAAAAGTCTCTCAAAAACTCAGATTCAATAGCTCCCCCCAATTAGGGTTACAAGCCCTTTAAATAGGGAAAAATAATTCTAATCAAAATAGGAAACTAACACCCAAGCCCTAATCCTAATAACAACGAATTAGGCCTCAAAGAAATGAATGTTCAGCCCAAAATAATACAAAAAACATGAAAATCACTGAAAGTAACTTAAAGTAACATGAAATATTAGTTTGTTACAAAATTGCGACAGAATTACAGGATTTTGACGCAAACTGTGTAATTTAGCATAAATGACCTCAATTAAGCTTCTCTTGAATTTGAATGATGTTTACCATGCCTTGATAATCATCCAAGCTTCAATTTACTTGTTGCATGTTGTTATCAACCTAGATCTTCTCAATAAGGCCATTTAAAGCTTCTCGCATCTTTCTAGCTCTGGCTCTCGTGACTAGACCTTCTGGAATGTGTAATGGATCTCTTGACGTGGTACATGTGGGGTCATCTTGATTCCCATCATTCCCTCTCTCCTCAAAAGGATTTTTCCTCAAATTGTCACCTACATCAAAAGGAGAAAGATCAGAAACGTTAAAAGTAGCACTAATATTATACTCACCAGGAAGCTCCAACTTGCATGCGTTGTCCTTTATCCTTGTAATCACTTGAAATGGTCCATCGCCTCTTGGTTGCAACTTAGAATGCCTTTGTGCAGGGAATCGCTCCTTCTACATATGCACCCAAACCCAATCTCCAGGTTCAAACACAACTTTCTTGCTCCCTTTGTTGGCTTGATTTGTATATTACTTAGTTCGTCACTCTATGTTTTGTCACACCTTCTCATGTAGTTGTTTAACCACTTTAGCTTTCTTTTTCCAATCCAAACTAGCTCGTTCATCAATGGGTAATGGCAATAAATCCAAAGGGGTAAGTGGATTAAAACCATACACAACTTCAAATGGTGAACAGTTAGTTGCTAAATGGACGCTTCAATTATAAGAAAATTCAACATGCAGCAAATATTCTTCCTAATTCTTCAAGTTTTTTTGAATAATAGAATGCGATAAGGCTGACAACGTCTTATTAACCATTTCTGTTTGTCCTTAAGTTTGTGGACGACAAGAAGTCGAAAACAATAGCTTAGTTCCCAACTTTCCTCACAAGGTCTTCCAAAAGTAACTCAAGAACTTAACATCGCGATCAGAAACAATAGTCCTTAAAACACCATGTAAACGAACAAACTCCCTAAAGAACAGATCAGCAATATTGGTTGCATCATCGATTTTATGACATGGAATGAAGTGTGCCATCTTTGAGAACCTGTCAACAACGACAAAAATAGAATTGTAGCCTCTTTTCGACCTTGGTAAGCCCAGAACAAAATCCATAGATATATCAACCCAAGGTTCAGTAGCTATGGGTAAGGGAGTATACAAACTACATGGTAAAACTCTAGATTTTGCTTGTTTACATGTTATGCACCTTTCACACATCCTAATATGATGATACCCACTTTTTAAATTAATTTTAGTGAATATGCAAGAACCATGCAGTTCATCTAACATGTCATCTAATCTAGGAAGAGGGTGACGATACTTTACAATGATTTTGTTGACAGCGCAACAATCAACGCACATATGCAAGGTCCCATCCTTCTTAGGCACAAGTAGCACTGGAACTGCATATAGACTCATGCTTTCTCTCACATGCCCCTTCTTCATGAGTTCTTTAACCTGCTTTTGAAGTTTTTTTGTCTCATTAGGGTTGCTTCAATATGCTGGTCGATTTGGAATTGTTGCACTTGGAATGAAGTCAATCTGATGCTCAATTCCTCTTATTGGTGGTAAACCATTAAGGATGTCCTCTGGAAACACGTCCTTGAAGTCCTGCAAAAGAGATTTAACAACACTAGGCAAAGAATCATTAAGTTCGTTAGTGTTGAAATAAGCATCTTTATTCAGAAGCACAAACATAGGCTGCTTTACAAAGAATGTAGCCTTGACATCACTTTCTTTTGCATAAACACTCACTGATTTTCTCTCTTTGTTTTCAACACTCTTAATCTTTTCTCTCTTTTTGGACTCTTTTTTTGCTGTTTTCTCTTTGTTTTTCATACCCTCAAGCTCACTCTCATTTCTCTGCTCATTCTCTTTTTTTACTCTCAGTTGATCCTCACAAACCTGCCTTGGACTCAATGGTGCAAGAGTAATTGTTTTCCCCTCCATGACAAATGAATAGCGATTTTTGAAGCCATTGTGTGTTACCCTCCTATCATATTGCCATGGTTTCCCTAAAAGTAAATGTCCAGCTTACATAAGAACCACGTCACAAAGTACCTCATCCTTATATTGTCCAATAGAGAATGAAACCAGAAATAGCTTATTTACCTTAATTTCTCCATAATCGTTTAACCATTGCAGCTTATATGGCCTTGGATGCTTCGTCGTAGGTAAATTAAGCTTTTCAGCTAAAACAATGCTAGCTACATTAGTACAATTACCACCATCAATAATCACACTACATACCTTGTTTTTGACATGGCACCTTGTGTGAAATATATTGTCACATTGTACTTCATCATCTTCTTTGGCTTGCACATTCAAAGCTCGCCTAGTGACGGGCAGTTCTCCGTCAACGGCATATTCCACACCATCATTAACATCTTCTAATGGTGGCATAGATTCATCATTAGATTCACCCTCGGTTTCAATTTCTCCATCTTCTCTCAAGATCATCATGTGCTTATTAGGACATTGCGATGCAACATGCCTCTATCCCAAGCATCAAAAACACTTGATGTCTCGATTTTTGCCTTGCGTATTATTTGTTTTACTCTTTTCATTGCTACCAAGTTCTTTTGACTTAGATGCTACAATTTTAGGCTTAAAAGCAAAATTTGCTTCCTTTTTGCTCCAATTCAGTTTCCAAGAAAATGAGGAACCTGAATTTTGCCCAGTTTTGCTAGTGGCTCCTTTACGCTTGAGTTGCTGTTCTACTTTCATCGCCATATGCACCATATCTTCTAATTCCACATAATGCTGTCCTCTTTCACATTCACTCTAACCATTGCGATTTCCATCTCTTTGTGATAATCCTCAACGATTTTAGACCCTTGAGTAAGGCCCTACAATCATTGATAGAGATCATGGTAGTAGTGACTAGGAACAAATTGTTTTCTCATCACAGCTTTTATCTCTTCCCAATTGTCAACAAGACGCTCTCGATTTCTACATCGACTAAGCATAAGTTGATCCCCCCACACCACAGCATAATCAGCAAATTCCACAACTGCTAGTTTCACCTTTTTCTCCTCAGAATTGTTATGGCAATCAAACACCAAATACACATCTGGATCATTTTTGCCTTAAAATGGAGGAATCTTCATCTTGATGCTACCTAAGTCACGATCTTGCCGATCTCCCCACCTCGTCAGATTTTGCTCTCCTCGGTTAAACCCACCTTTTTTATCCCTTCTACCTCATAAATTTGTCCATGCTAAAATTTGAGTTATGGGCATCATTGTTGAATGCACTTTCATAATCGTCATTGAGATCATCATTAGCGTCATTCCTACGCAAATTTGGACTTCCATTCTGTATTTGGTATAAATTGGCTATAGCTGCATCTTGCTTCTCCATTTTGTCTCTAATCTCACCAAGCATGATGTCTAGCCTCTGAAATTGTTGTTGCATTGCTTTGAACATGAAAGATTCATCCACATGGTGTCTTCTAGTGGTTGATTTGTCATCACTGCTTGACATGATTGAAACTTGCAACGAATGTTAGAAACAGAAGAATAAAAGGACCTCACAACACTCCCTTACGTGTTTCACTCCGCTCTCTCACAGAATGGCACTCAACGCTTGTGTTTTGCACATTGTAGACCTTGGCTTTTCTTTCAAGTGTTGCTCACACCTCTTGCCTTTTTCCCTCACTCAACTTTCCTCTTTTAGTTTGTTATTGAACTAAATAAGATCAATTCAAGTTATTTTGCAGCAATCCAACTCCAACAAATTTGCAAGAGTTAAAGGAAATAGAAAGACATAAAGGAACGACCAAGAAAAGCAATAAAAGAACCAACCCAAACAAATTAAAACGAACAAATCAGTTGAAGCACTTCGTAGTAGGAATTGACTAGACTATTCCTTAATGCAGTAGGATTTTTAACTTAGGAAAGAATAAACAAAATTGCTCTCTCCTTCTTTGAATAGAACTCAAAGAGAATTTTCAACTCCTTATTAGAGTAGGATTCCTTCTTCTTTAAGGATTTGGTCACAGATTTCTTCTCTATATAAGGAATTCCAACCATAGAATTGTGTTGCTTGTTTTCTCTCTCCTTTAAATTTTTTTTTTTGTGTCTTTTTTTTTTAGCAATCCTTTTCCCTTTTTATTTTTTGTACAACTTCTTCCTTCTTTTTTTTTTCTTATTTTCGTGCTTTCTCTCTTTCCCTCTCTCTCTCTTTTTAAACCAGCAAATTTAGAAGAGCCAAATAAGAAACAGAAGAATGGCATTGAAATTTTTTTTTTGTTTTGTTTTTGACAATAAAAATTGAAAATTAAAGATACGCAAACCTGATTTAGGATTTGGTGCTCTGATACCAAGATGATGAGAACCCCAAGCCCTACTCCTAATAACAATGAATTGGGCCTCAAATAAATGAATGTTTAGCCCAAAATAATACAAGAAATGTGAAAATCACTGAAAGTAACCTAAAGTAACATGAAATATTAGTTTGTTACAAATTGCAACAGAATTGCGAGATTTTGACGTAAACTATGTAATTTAGCATAAATGACCTCAATTAAGCTTATCTTGAATCTAAATGATGTTTACCATGCTTTGATAATCATCCAAGCTTCGATTTACTTGTTGCATGTTGTTATCAATCCAGATATTCTCAATAAGGCCATTTAAAGCTTCTCGCATCTTCCTAGCTCTAGCTCTCGTGACTGGACCTCTTGGAATGTGTAATGGATCTCTTGATGTGGTACATGTGGGGTCATCTTGATTCCCATCATATTCTTTTTATTTCTGTGTTTAATATTTTATCTAATAATTTTAAGTTTTCTTTAGCGTCAATTTGTGTCTTTGCCAATCATGATTAGATTTATAATAATGTTTTTAGTGTAAAGTCAGTTCAAGGTAGATTCAGTTTTTGAAGGAGACATTCTAGTGTTTAACAATCATTTTGTAATTGATTTTTGAATGAAACGTCTCCGTGTTATTCTGCTATTTGCCTGCTTTAATAAAAGAAATCATTTATTTAAAAAAAAATTTTGCAATTGTGTTTCTTTGTTTTATTGGTTTAATAAATGCATTTTTTTTAGAATATGTCACTAAAAAAAATCACAATTGAATCCTTTATTAGAAAAAGAGAAGAGAATTAACTTGTGCCTTTAAAAAATAATAATAGACCGAAGTTCTACACAAGAAGTTTTGATCCTTAACAGAAGTTTTGTCCCTGGTTTTCTCCTCTCAAATCTCAATCATAAGTAAAGTTGAAAGCTTAAAAAATAAAATAAATATTACCTTATAAATGATGTATAACATGCTATGATTAACTTTAAGAGCTAGTTCAGTTTAACAAAAATGAAGAGGTTGATAACGA
>BPVZ01000088.1:1157647-1168660 GCA_020521535.1 Rubroshorea leprosula
AGATTTTGAGAGACTTTTCTCTTTGGTTCGATTCAGAACTTTACAGAACTTATCAAGATTATTCTTGTGGTGTTCTAACCTGACTTATCATTCTCGTTCTTAATCGTTCGGGGGTGTGGCGTCAACCAACTTTATACCTCTGGTTCTTGTTGTGTCATAGACAACGGGCCAAGGTTTTTACCTTTGGTTCTTGTTGCGACATAAACAACGGGTCAAGGTCCTATTATAAACTTGATTTAGCTTTCCTGGAGTTTAGAAATCTCTTGTTGTGCTGTGGGTCTCATTGTTCTCTTCGAGGTTCTCATCAAATTAGGAATCCTATTAACATAAGAAAAACACTATATAATCTATTCAACTCCCACCAAGAGTTGTCTTAACTGATTTTTCTTAACTTTTCCACATTTCTTTCTCCTAATCTATTCTTGTTTCATTGTTTCATCACTTTTCTTGTACGTTTCTTTTCATTTCCTTTATCTTTTGTTTCAAATTTGTTGGGGTTAGTTTGTTTAGTTCAATAATGAATAAAAAGAGAGTAGTTGAGTGAAGGAAAAAGGCGAGAGGTGCGAACAACATTAGAAAGAAAAGCCTATTTCTATAGTGTGCAAAACACAAGCGTTAGGTATTATTACGTGAAAGAGTGGAGTGAAACACATGAGTGTTGTGTGTTCCTTTTATTTTCTGTTTCAACATTCTTTGTAGGTTTCAATCATGTTGAGCAGTAATGAAAAAGCTACAATTGGAAAACATCAGGTGGATAACTCATTCGTGCTCAAAGCAATGCAACAAACAATTTGAGAGGATGAACATCATGTTTGGGGAAATTAAAGATAAAATGGAGAAGCAAGACACGACCATAGCCAATTATATTGAGGACAAAATGGGATCCTAATTTGCGTAGGAATGATGCTAATGATGATTTTGATAACGATAACAATGATGACCAAGCCTCAAATTTCAACAAGGGCAGATTTATGAAAGCTAGAAGGGGCCAGATAGATAGGTTCAATTGAGGGGATCAAAATTTGGCAAGATGGGGAGATAAACAAAACCGTGATTTAGGTGGCATCAAAATGAAGATTCCCCCATTTCAAGGCAAAAATTATCTAGATGTGTATTTAAAGTGGGAAAAGAAGGTGAAATTTATGTTTAATTGCCATGATTCTTTTGGAGGACAAAAAGGTGAAACTAGCAATGGTGGAATTTACTGATTATGCTTTGATTTGGTGGGATTAGCTTGTGCTAAATTGACGTAGAAATCAAGAGTGTCTTGTAGACACTTGGGAAGAGATGACAGCTATGATAAGAAAACAATTTATTTCTTATCATTACTACCGTGATCTATATCCATGTTTACAGGGCCTTACTCATGGGTCCAAAAGTGTTAAGGGTTGTTACCATAAGGAGATAGAAATTGCAATGATTAGAGTGAATGTGGAAAAACACAGAGAAGCAACCATGACGTGGTTTTTACAAGGTTTGAATCGTGATATTGCTAATGTGGTGAAATTGCAACATTATATAGAATTAGAAGATATGGTGCACATGGCAATGAAAGTAGAATGGCAACTCAAGCAAAAAAACACCAGCACTAGATTTGGGCAAAATTTGGGTTCCTCATCTTCTTGGAAAAATGAATTTGAGCAAAAAGCAAGAAAATTTTGGTTTTAAGCCTAAAACTAACACAGCTAAGGTAAAAGAAGTTGGTAGCAATAAGAAAAGTAAAATTGAAAATGTACAAGGCAGAAACTAAGAAATCAAGTGCTTTCAATGCTTAAGGAGAGGGCATATTGCATTGCAATGTCCTAATAAGCATGTGATGATTTTAAAAGAGGATGGCAAAATTGAAACCCAAGATGAATCTGATAATGATTCTATGCAACCATTAGAAGATGATGATGGCATGGAATACCTTGTTGATGGAGAACTACATGTAAAAAGGCATGCTTTGAATATGCAAATGAAAGTAAAAGATGAAGTACAACGCAACAACATATTTCACAGGAGGTGCCACATAAAAGAAAAGGCATGTAGTATAATTATTGATGGTGGTAGTTGTACGAATGTAGCTACCATTGTATTAGTTGAAAAGCTTAATTTACCTACAATGAAGCATCCAAGGCCACACAAGCTGTAATGGTTGAATGATTGTGAAGGAATGAAGGTAAATAAGCAAGTGCTAGTTTCATTCTTTATTGGGCAATACAAAGATGAAATACTTTGTGATGTGGTTCCTATGCATGCTTGACACTTACTTTTGGGGAGACCATGGCAATATGATGGGAGGGTGACGCATGATGGCTTCAAAAATCACTATTCATTTGTTATAGAGGGGAAATCAATTACTCTTGCTCCATTGAGTTTGAGACAAGTTTATAAGGATCAATTGAGAGTAAAAAAAGAGAGTGAGCTAAGAAAAGAAAATGAGATTGAAAGTAAGAAAAAAAAAAGAGAAAATAACAAAATAAAGAGTAAAAAAAGAGAGAAAAGATTGAGAATATCGAAAACAAAGAGAAATAATTAGTGAGTGTTTATGCAAAAGAAAGTGATGTAAAGGTTGCATTTCTTACAAAGCAGCATATGTTCGTGCTTTTATACAAAGATGCATTTTTCAATGCTAACAAACTTAACGATTCTTTGCCTAGTATTGTTAAATCTCTTTTGCAGGATTTCAAGGATATGTTTTTGAAGAACATTTCTTATGGTTTACCACCTATAAGAGGAATCAAACATCAAATTGATTCATTTCAGGTGCTATAATTCCAAATCGACCAGCATATCGAAGCAATCTCGAGGAGACAAAAGAACTTTAAAGACAAGCTAAAGAACTCCTAAAGAAGGGACATGTGAGAAAAAACATAAGTCTATATGCAGTTCCAATGTCACTTGTACTTAAAAAGGATGGAACTTGGCATATGTGCACTGATTGTCATGCGGTCAACAAAATCATTATAAAGTATTAACAAACCTATTCCTAGATTAGATGACATGTTAAATAAATTGCATGGTTCTTGCATATTTTCTAAAATTGATTTAAAGAGTCGATATCATTAGATTAGCATGAAAGAAGTTGATGAATGGAAAATAGCTTTTAAAACGAAACATGGTTTATATGAGTGGTTAGTTATGCCATTTGGATTAACTAATGCACCTAATACATTTATGCAATTAATGAATCATGTTTTGCATGCTTTCACTGGCAAATTTGTGGTTGTTTATTTTGATGATATTTTGGTATATTAATAAGAGTTTAACTAATTATATTGAGCATTTGAGAATGGTCCTAGAGGTTTTGAGAAAAGAAAAGTTGTTTGCTAATCTTAAAAAGTGTTCTTTTTGCACAAAATCAGATTGTGTTTTCAGGTTATGTTGTTTTAGCTAATGGAATTGTAGTTGAGGAGGAAAAGGTTAAGGCAATCAAAGAATGGCTAATGCCTAGGAGTATTTCTAAAGTGCCACGTTTTCATGGTTTGGTAAGCAAGTTTCTATCGAAGATTCATCAAGGATTTCAACACCATTACTGCTCCATTGACTGAAATTGTTAAAAAGAGTGTTGGATTCAAGTGGGAAAGTGAACAAGAGAATGCATTCAAGTTGATTAAGGAGAAGTTAATGTTTGCACCCTTACTTGCTTTACCTAACTTTATTAAAAACTTTTGAAATTGGGTATGATGCAACAGGAATTGGTATTGATGCTGTTTTGATGCAAGAACAGAGGCCTATTACATTTTTCAATGAAAAATTAAATGACACAACACTTAACTATCTTATTTACGACAAAAAGATGTACATGTTGGTAAAGGACTTAGAAATGTGGCAGCATTATCTTTAGCCTAAGGATTTTATGATACATACTGATCATAAATTGTGAAGCATTTGAAAGGACAAGGATTTCAAAGATGACACATGTCATTCCATGTCATAAAACCGATGATGCAAACAATATTGTACATCTGTTCTTTAAGGAGATAGTGCATTTACATGGCATTCTGAAGACTATTGTTTCTGATCATGATATCAAGTTCTTAAGCTACTTTTGGAAAACTTTCTAGGGAAAGTTGGGAACTAAGTTATTGTTTTCAACTACTTGTTAGCCATAAACTAATGGACAAACCGAAGTGGTTAACAGAACATTGATAGCTTTATTGAGTTTTATTATTCGAAACAACTTGAAGATTTGGGAAGAGTGTTTGTCGCATGTTGAATTCGCTTATAATCAAAGCGTTCATTCAGCAACTAATTATTTACCGTTTGAAGTTGTTTATAGCTTTAATCGACTCATCCCGTTGGATTTATTACCTTTACCTATTGACGAACAAACAAGTTTAGATGGTAAAAAGAAAGCTGAAGTGGTTAAACAATTTCATGAGAGGGTGCAAGAAAACATAAAGTGACAAATTGAGCAATATGCAAATCAAACCAACAAAGGGGGTAAGAAAGTCATTTTTGAACCTGGAGATTGGGTTTGGGTGCATATGCATGAAGAGCAATTTCCTACACAAGGGCATTCTAAGCTACAACTAAGAGGCAATGGACCATTCCAAGTGATTGCAAGGATTAATTACAATGCATACAAATTGGATCTTCTTGGTGAGTATAATGTTAATGCTACTTTTAATGTTTTTAATCTTTATCCTTTCAATGTAGGTGACAATTTGAGGACAAATCCTTTTGAGGAAAAAGGGAATGATGAGAATCAAGATGATAACATGCATACAACATTAAGTGATCCATTGCATATTCAAGGAGGTCTGATAATAGGAGCAAGAGCTAAGAAGATGCAAGAAGATGTTGATGCACTTATTGAGGAGATTTCAACTAAAAGCAACACACAGCAAGTGAATCGAAGCTTGGAGGATTGTCAAGCCTAGTAAACATTATTGAAGTCCAAGGATAGCTTATTTGAGGTTATGTGGACTAAATTGCATAGTTTGGATCAAAATCACTCAATTTAGGCACAAATGCACAACTCTACTACAATCTATCCCAAATTGATGTTTTGCACTATTTTAAGTGGTTATGCATGATTTTTTTTTTGTTAATTTTACTTATATTTTCATTTTGTATGAGTTATTTAGGTTGAAAATTGTTTTAAATTGAAGCCTAATTCGAGTCTGACTAGGAATAGTACAAAATCAAGTCTTTTTAGGAGTAGGCAGATCCAATCCTACTTTTAACTAAATTTGTGTATGCAATTTTGAGATTTTTTTGAGAGACTTTTCTCTTAGTTCATTTGTGAACTTTACAAATCTTATCAAGATTGTCCTTGTGGTGTTCTAATCTAACTGGCCACTCTTGTTCTTAATCGTTCTTAAGTGTGGTGTCAAAATTCCTTTATACCTTTGGTTCTTATTTCAATATAAACAATGGGTCAAGGTTTGTCTTCTATAGATCTGATTTAGCTTTCTTTGGGGTTTTGAATCTCCTTGTTGTGCATATGGGGCTCATTGTGTTCTTTGGGTTTTGCATTATGAGGCAATTTGCAAAGTCCATGGTCATGGCAAGAATAAAGGTTTGTTCAAGAAGTATGTCTATCTTGGGAATTAAAGAAAGATACATCAAGCTTTAAGAATGATAACACATAGAATGCATCTTGCTTGATATAGATATTAATGATGAGGGATTAAATTACACAAATGCATCGATAATAAGAAGATTCATCAAAGCTATCGATTCTTTCTACCACTTTGGGTGGCTATGATGTGTTGTTAAATACTACTCTTGGTATGTAAGTTTTTCTCATTGTTATCATGATAGAAACCTAGGGGGTCATACACTTAGTGTGTTCTAGAGATTGGGATCTCTATAAATCCAAGTTTATGAATATTGATTAATTTATGTGAAAATAGTAATTTTACAAGAGAAATAAATTAATCAAGATTTGAAATAAATTAGTAGAAAATAATTAATTTAATTTAATCAAGTTTGAATTTATTATAAGTTAAGAACAAGAAAAATCCAAAGTAGCATTTAAGTCCTTGGAGGACTTGTTAGTTGAAACCTTACTCCATTAGACTAGGGCTTGAGCGACACATGGGCAAGAAGGCCCATGGCTAGCACTCCTACTCTAACATGAAGTGTGCGACAAGGAAAAAAGAAAAAAAGGAAAGAAAAGAAAGTCCTCTTTTTTTGATTTTCTATTTTGACTTGAAGACTAAGTTTGACAATTTTAATTAAATTAGAATTGTAAGTCTTCTATTTCCTAATAATATAAATAGGTGTAGAAAAACTTAAATTCTTGATAGAGGATTTTTCCATCATAGAATTTTAGACTACTAAAATTATTCTACCAAAACCTAGAGGGAAACAAAATGACTTTCTGATTGCTAACACCTTCTAAAACTCAATCTTTTTCAAATCCTCCAGTGCATGTGTGGATCACTGTTAGAGGAATTCTACACTTGGATTCTTGGGTGGCTTTATCAAAGGACAATGGTCACATCTATATATTAATGAGGCATGTGATGTTGAGGTACTGATTATAAATCCTTTCTTAATCGTAAATGGATTCATAAGGATCATAAATGGGTTGAAAGAGGACAAGATTAAAATTTTAATTTTTTGCTTCTACTACGTCATCCTAAACTTAACACTGACTACAAAATTAGGGCCCTTAGATGAGGGGGGAAGGCCTAATATCAAGAGGTCCTCCCCCAATCAAGGTTAACTAATTTGCAATCTACTATAATCCAAACTGCAAAATAGCTTTTCATTCTATTAATGTGGTCACACAAGTCAACTATCAATTTGATATAACATTTATGACCTTTTGATCAATGAAACTCTATTTACTTACATATATTTAATGGTTTTAAGTTTGTGTAAACTCTAACATTTATAGCATGAGTTTATTAATTACACAAAATTTAATATTATTAAATATATGTTAGTAAATAGAGTTTTTTATCCAAGAGTTATAAACGTTAGATTAATATAAAAAATGACATACATAATCTATATAAATAAAATTTTTAATCCAACAGTTGATTTTTGTAAATTTTAATTTAAAGGTGGATTTTTAAGCAGTTCCTCCAAAAATAAAAGTATTGGGAAGCCAACCTGCACTACCTTAACCCACATTTACATATGAGATTAGTGTTATCAGCTTGACCTCTAAAAAATTAGAATAAAAAACACTCCAAAACTATGTCATTTTAATTATCTCTTATTGAAAAAAACTAAAATATCCTATTTGTAAAGTAACAATGTGATTAATTTGGTCTTTTCTTATGATTATTTATTGAAACAATATAGTTTTAAAATATTTTTTTGCTTAATTTTTTAAAGCTTTGGGGATAAACACTTTTCCCTCTTTATAGATAAAACTTGGTGGATCATTATTTAGGATGTCTAGTATATAGAGGTTAAAAATTTTTTTGGAGAAAAGTTCAAAAATTAGATTTTGAAATAGATTTAAGCAACTTTTCTAAAAGAGCTTTAATAAAATTTACTTAAAAGTAATTTTAATTAAAAAAATCAAATTTTGTAATTTGTATAGTTATGGTATACATTAAGAACCCATTAATTATACTTTTTTATAATTAATTTATATTGAAAAATAAAAAATTAATTTTAATTTTAATTTTATCAATCATCTAATTAAGAGCATTTGTATGGTATTATTAATAAAAATATATAAGATCAATTTTTGTGAAATTTTATAAAAATTAAATATAAAAAATTAATTAATATACCCTTAAAACACATTTAATCAAACCTTTCAAACTATTACGTTACTAACATTACTTTCTTATTTTTCTAAATTTCTATTGGGTCAGGGAATTTCCCCACGGCAATTATAACTTTATGGTGTTGGTTTTCTATCTTGTGAATTGAAGCCACGTCATAAAGATAAATAATTTATCAATAATTATTAAAAATGCGAAAGATGATTTATGTTTTAGATTAATTTAAGTTATAATTATAATTATAATTATAATTAATCAAAGAAGACATTTAACAATATTTTGCGATTTAAATTAAATTAAATTTTCAAATTTTATGTATAATAAAAGAGTAAGAATTTATTTATACATAAGTTTTATATATTATACTTATATAAAATTTTAATCATTTATTTTTTTATTTTTAATGATGAAGATTTATTTATATTTATTAAAAATAATTATTTTTTTACTTAAAAAATTATAAAAAAATTTTAATTATAAAAAATAAAAAAATAAAAAATTAAAATTATATATAAATATAATATATAAAATCTATGTATAAATATATCCCTTCTCGTTATAAAATCGTCAGTGAATTGTTGAATTTGTTCTATATGCTGAGGGCAACCAATAAAAAATGAAAAACCCGTTAAAGATATGGTAGTCCAAGCACTCGAAAAGTTGCAATTATAACTTCCCAACCACCACGCGGCATGGCCGAAAAAACAGGAAAAAAACTCCCCAACGACCTTCACCCAAAATACATTTCCCTCATTTACTCCACACTCTCCAAACCAATATTATTTATCCCACTCTCCACCAACATTTTCTAGCTAGCTAGGAGACCAAAAATAAAGACTAACAGCAAATGGCAACTATGCAAACTCTATTCCTCATTTCTGTTCAACTATTACTCATGCTCGTGAGAACCTCCGGAGGAAAAGTTCCCGCCATCATCGTGTTCGGAGATTCCTCGGTTGACGCTGGCAACAACAATTTTATTCCTACCGTCGCTAGGAGTAATTTTCAGCCTTATGGTAGGGACTTTTACGGGGGGCGGGCAACCGGAAGATTTTCCAACGGTAAAATTGCCACTGACTTCATCTCTGAGGCCTTTGGGTTGAAGCCTACTATTCCGGCGTACTTGGATCCGGCTTATAATATCTCTGAGTTTGCCACCGGGGTTACCTTTGCTTCTGCTGGAACTGGATATGACAATGCCACTTCTAATGTGCTGGTAAGTGTTCAAGTTCGTATTTAATGTACGTACGTATGTCTCTAGCTAACCCGACCTTAGAGGGCTATAAATCAGTAATTAATATACCGCTTAATTAATTTTCGATTTAAATCGAGTCAAGTTTAACTGAATTTGGAACCAAGTTGGAGTTCTAACATACTAGTAATCAAGAAAACCTAACAAGAGTCAATTAATTATTACTTGCAGTCTGTGATACCTCTATGGAAAGAATTGGAATACTACAAGGATTATCAGAAGAAGCTCAGAACATATCTTGGAGAGAAACAAGCAAGTGAAAGAATAGCGGAGGCTCTACACATCACAAGCATGGGAACTAACGACTTCCTTGAAAACTACTATGCCTACCCTGGCCGATCCTCCCAATTCACCATCACACATTACGAAGACTTCTTGGTCCGGATAGCTGACAATTTCATCAAGGAACTCTACGGTCTCGGAGCCCGAAAAATCTCCCTCGGAGGGCTGCCTCCAATGGGGTGTATGCCATTGGAGAGAACTAGAAATCTAATAGGCAGCCACGACTGCTCGCAGAGGTACAACAATTTAGCTCTGGAGTTCAATGGAAAATTGAAAGATTTGGTGGAGAAGCTGAACAAGGAACTTCCTGACATCAGCTTGGTGTTTTCAAATCCATACTATGTTTTCCTGCACGTTATTAGAAATCCTTCACTTTACGGTACGCTATTTCCTCTTACTCCATAAAAATAAATGATAATATTTAGAATTTTATGTAATGTTTAGGGATTTTAGGGGGAAAAAATCTATTATTTAAGGAAACTGTTTTTCTCCTCAATAAAACTTGATTTTATGAATCCGACTTCTGTTAAACAAAATAAGGGTACAGAGGGTTTTTAAGTCATGATCATCTTAATTTATGATTGCTTGCAAATTTGTCCTCAACCTTTAAAACCAGTCAATTGAGTCCTAAACCTTTTAAACCCTTTCAAAGAAGTTTTTTTCCATACATCTAACAAGTTCAATCGAGTAATTAGTGCTATACCAACTGATAATTGATAACTAATATTGAACAATTGATAATTATTATTATTTATAATTCAAACTATATAATTTTTTCTAATTAAAGCCAACATCTAATAATTATTCTTAAAAAACTAAAACAAACACTCTTGAAACTGATCATACTCTTGAACTTGGAGCTGAGATGGAAAGGTGTTGTATGTTTTCCTCACTTAAAAAAGGAGTTGAATCCCCGTTACCTAGAATATCAAATAATAGTAATAATAATAATAACAATAATAAGGAAAAAGTGCACATTCACATTATCTCAAAAATAAAGAAGAAAATCAACACAAAATTACATTATTTCAACTAATTCTCATTGAAAAAAGTAAAATATCTTATTTTTAGTAGCATGAATTAGATTATTTTTGGCTTTTTCTCAAAATATTTTATTAAAACGAAGTAATTTTAAAGTAGTTTTCATTTTAATTTTGAAGAGATAAGCTGAATAAATACTAAACCATAATAATAATAATAATAATAATAATAATAACAATCTTATTATCATACAAAAATTGTTAAATTATTCAACATATTTTGAATAAATACTCGGTGAATTTTTTAAAATCATCATTGAATAAATACTTAATGGGCCTTTTAAAGTCCAAACTCAATTATTTTTTTAATAATAATCATTTCATATGCATCTTTAGTATTATATTTTTAATAATTTTTCTTTTTAATATAATTTTATTTTAATTTGATTTTTACTACTTCAATTATATATGAAGAGAAATCTATTCATACGCAAATTTTATACACCACATTTATAAAAAATCTCAATCATTCATCTATCAACTTTAATAATTGAAATTTATTCACACTTATTATTTACATTTATTAAAAATAATTATTTTTTTCACCTAAAAATCATGACAAATTCTTAACTATTGAAAGTGGAGAGATAAATAGTTGAAATTTTGTATAACTATAATGTGTAAATGGATCCCTAATCATTATATATATAGAGAGAGAGAGAGGATAATACATATTAGTCCCAACTCATAAAAAGAATTAGAGTCCCAACCTTAAACGATATAATTTTATCTGATTAAAACCTAATTCAAAATC
>BPVZ01000088.1:1178953-1210936 GCA_020521535.1 Rubroshorea leprosula
GCATGCTCAATTTCATGAAAAGCATAAAAATATCATTTCAAATCAGTTATACTTGTGTAAAACGGGTTTAGTCCCGCCACCACTTCAAAAACAAATCAAAACATGCTTATAAAACAGTACGGGCATTACCATAAATTTACTTACCTCACTCGCATAAACCGAACACTCAATTCACGCACTAACTGACATAACGATCGGGAACCTAATCAAAACACCTCAGAATTAATATCGGACTATCACAAATTCAAGCTGAAATCATCATTAGGATCATTCCTAATCATAATGCTATTTCCTATAAATCTCCACATGATCAAATATCTCCAAAATCATTCTCATATCACAAACTAATCACTTAAATTCCCGGTAAATGTTGGCCCTCGGGGTGTGAACAGTGCCTGTGAACAGTACCCCGACGTGAACAGTAACTGCACTTCCAAAAATTGGCCAAAACACTAGCTAATCACGGGGTTTTCTCCAAAAATATCACAACAATCAATTAACACTCAATCACATAAATCTCACTTCAATTAATACTTAAATCTCATCCTAGAGCTACCGGAATTATCCCCTATTTTTCTGTCAAATTCGGACATAACAAGGCAGCAAACTAAATGGGTAATTTTAAGCTTAAAAGGCTGTCAACATACCATAATTCTCAAGCAAGAACCGGACCTAGCAGGGGGAAGAAGGCCGGCGGCAATCTGCAGGGGGAAGCTCTCGGGTTACCCAAAATTGGAGGAAATAAGAGCATTTAACTTAAACCCAAGGCAATTAAAGCTGAAGAAGGGAGATTCATGGCTATTTCTTACCAAAAAACCGAACAAATCACACCCACAAAGCAGGAGCAGCCGGACGGTGAGGAGCAGAGCAAGGCAGATCCGAAAGCTTCTTGCCGGGGGAGAATTTCTGGGTTCCAATCAGGTTCTAAAGCAAGAAAAAAAGGCCAAAAAACCAAGCTTTCTATTGGTTTCCTCAAGGCATGGCTGGGTTTCTTTTCTTTTTTTTCCTCTCGGGTTGCAGCGGGAAGACAAGAGCAGAAACGGGCTGGAAAAGAAAGAGGAAAAGGGAGAAAAGAAATAAGCCATCCTTATCCAAATTCTACTCTTTTAAGCCCCTTGACTTTCAAAATATTCACATTAGGCCCCAAAACAATCTTTTCTCACAATCAAGTCCTTAACTTACACTTAAATATTCCCAAAAATTTGGGATATTACACATACAAAGCCTCATACGGCACCATGCAGATGCTGGACTAGTACCTATTATTATATGCAAATTCAGCCATAGATAAGTGTTGATCCCATGAACCTTTCCAATCTAGAACACAAGCCCTCAACATGTCCTCAAGTATTTGAATAGTCCTCTCGGACTGCCCATCAGTTTGAGGGTGGAAAGAAATGCTGAAATTTAAATGAGTGCCAAGTGCTTGTTGTAAGCTCGTCTAAAAATGAGGCAAGAATCTTGTGTCTCTATCAAACACAATGGACACAGGGACTCCATGAAGTTTGACTATCTCATTCATGTACATATTAGCAAGCTTGTCAATGGATGTGCCAGTTTGGTAGGGTAAAAAGTGAGCTAACTTGGTTAACCAATCAACGTTGACCTAGATCGAATCATTTCCTTTTAAGGTTTGTGGTAAACCCATCACAAAGTCCATGGTAATGTTCTCCCCCTTCCATTGGGGAATAGGCACAGGTTGCAGTTTCCCAAGAAGTCTTTGGTGTTCAGCCTTGACTTTTTAGAAAGTCAAGCATTGTGAGACAAATCTAGCTATCTCCCTTTTCATGTTCCGCCACCAAAATGTACTACGCATGTCACGATACATCTTGGTGCTACTTGGGTGAACTATGTAACTAGTATTATAGGCATCCTCCATGATCTCACGCCTTAAGGCATGATCTCTTGGTACCACAACCTGTCACCAAACCACAAGGTCTCATCATCAAAAACTTTGAATTCTTGCATGTGAGGTTCCCCTGCCTTTACCTTTTCCTTCAACCCTTGCAAGAAAGATCTTTTTATTGGGCAAGTTTAATTCTATCTATTAATGCTAGTTGTGCACTAAGAGCGCCTAGATAAGCTTTAGTACTGTCTAATCTCAACTCCACATCAAGTTTAGCAAGGTCTCAAGTAACTCCTTTTGGGTGGCAAAGATGCTAAAGGCAATGTTAAAGGACTTCCTACTCAACGCATCTGTTACTTTGTTGGCTTTGCCTGGATGGTAACTAATGGTTAGGTCATAATCCTTTAAAAGTTCAAGCCATCACCTCTACCTCATGTTAAGCTCCTTTTGAGTGAAAATGTACTTAAGACTCTTATGATAAGTGAAAATTTCACAAGTTTCATCGTATAGATAATGTCTCCAGATCTTGAGTGCAAATACCATAATTACCAACTCCAGATCATGGGTAGGGTAATTATCTTCGTAAGGCTTTAATAGCCATGAAGCATATGCAATAACCTTATCCTTCTACATCAAAATACATCTCAAACCCTTTTTATAGGTGTCACTGCATATGGTGAATCCTTCACCACTGATGGGAAGTGCAAGAACAAGAGTAGTGACCAACTTATCCTTAAGAGTCAAAAAGCTCTCCTCACACTCTGGAGTCCACTCAAATTTGGTGTCTTTCCTAATAAGACGAGTCATTGCAATTCCAAAGAAATCCTCCACAAATTGGCTGTAGTAACCAACCAATTCAAGAAAACTACAAAATTTTTGCAACACTGTTTAGTCATTTCCTATCAATTATGGCCTCAATCTTTTTCAGGTCAACCAAAATTCCATCCTTTATCACAATGTGACCTAGGAAGGCAACCCTATCTAGCCAAAATTCACACTTACTAAATGTAGCAAACAGTCTCTCTCTTTTTAACGTCTCGAGAATTGTCCTTAAGTACTCCCCATGAAAAGCATGGCTAAAAGAGTAGATTAGAATGTCGTCAATAAAAACAACCACAAACTTGTCCAAGTACCTACTAAGTACCCAGTTCATCAAATCCATGAATCTTGTAGGAGCATTTGTTATGCCAAAAGGCATGACCAAGAATTCATAATGGCCGTAACGGGTACAAAAAGCAATCTTTGGCACATCATTAGGTTTAATCTTCAACTGATGGTAGCTACATCGAAGATCAATCTTAGAAAATACTTGAGTGTCTTTGAGCTGATCAAACAGGTCATCGATTCTACGAAGTGGATATCGATTCTTCACAGTCTCTTTATTTAGCTCTTGGTAATCAATGCATAGCCTTATGCTCTTATCCTTCTTTTTAACAAACAACACTAGAGCTCCCCAAGGTGACACACTAAGTTGTATAAACCCTTTTTCAAGGAGTTCCTCAAGCTAGACCTTTAACTCTGTCAATTTTGCAGGAGCCATACGATACGGGGCTTTGGAAATAGGTCTAGTGCCAGGAACAAGATCAATAGCAAATTCGATTTCCCTATTCAGAGGTAAACTTAGGAGATCCTCTGGAAATACATCTACTCACACACCACAGGTATATCTTCTAATCTCGATGTCACACTACTAACGTCAATGACATAAACTACGAAAGCCTTGCAACCATTTATAAGGTATTTTTGAGCTTACAAAGCTGATATTAACATAGGTGGAGCAAAAGAACCATTGCCTTGGAAACTAAATTTTGGCTCATCAAGAATATTGAAAACTACCCATTTCCAATGGCAATCTATGGAGGCAAAATATTTTGACAACCATCTCATCCCCAAAATGATGTCAAAATTATAGCTATCTAAAATAAACAGGTCAGCACTCAATGTTTACCATTAATATAAATATTTACAATCCTACACACATCTTTAATAGTCATCACCCCTTCTAAAGGGGTGTCCACATGCAATTCAAGATCAGAGATATCAATAGGTAAAGCTCGTTTCGAAGCAAAGATCAAGCAATAAAAGAATGTGATGCACCTGAATCAAATAAAACATATACATAATCAGAATTGACAGGCAAAGTACCCATGATTACGTCTATAGCCGTAGCTTCCTTATGAGTCATCACATGAACTTTCACTTGCTGGGCTCTTGTCCTAACCCCAACATTCTGTTTCTGCATCCCCTGATTAGTAAAACCTTGTTGAGATGTAGTTTGAGTACTCTGAGCTCCAGGGTCCAATTGTGGGCAATTTGCAACTTGATGTCCATGCTTGTCACATCTAAAGCAAGCCTCAATGATAACGCGATATTGGTCGTGAGTGTGCCCAACTTTCCCACAAGCATGGCAAGTAGGTTGAGCAGAACGAGCATGGTGGGCTATTGACGCTTGGCCCACAGTCTTAGTAGCTCCTAGCTCTTTAGAAACTTTATTAGTGTCATACTTATGCAATGTATGAGCAAAAGGTCTACGGCTCTTATCAAGTTTTCTCTTCTTAAAAGATGACCCAACATCATGCTACTTTGATGACTTGACTCTAGCCATAGCCTTTTCCTAATCTATGGCTCTGTCTGCTGCCTTTCTATAAGTGGTGGGTTTGAATTGGTTCACCATCAAATAAATATCGAGATTCAAGCCCATAAAAATTTATCAGCCTTGGCCTACTCATTCCTGACCTAACTACCCACAAAAGGCAGGTAACGATCAAACTCCTTCTTGTATTGCTTAATAGTATGTGACCTCATACTTTAGATTAGCAAATTCCCTTTGTAACTCACACCTTTTGCTATGAAGTATGTGTTCCTGCATGAACACCTTCTTAAAATCATCCAAGTGCTTAATTTAGGTTCTCCATGGTGTAGCTTCAAGAAGTTCTCCCACCAAGTTAATGCTTCACCCGTAAGAATATAACTGCCCACATCAACCTTTAGGTCATCAAAGATTGTCAATAGGCGAAATACGATATCCACCTCAATAATCCATGACCCAACTTGGCCAAAACCCACTGTACCGTCACATCTCTTAGTCACCACCTCCTGGAATTCTGTATAGATCTTCCAGCTAGGTACATTAGGAGTAGAAGAGGTAAGAGTAGAAGCTGTAGGTGCGGAGACTATTGGTGATGGAGTTGGTACGCTATTGGCAAAAGATGCTTGGCGTTGGATCTCCACCATTAACTCCTAAACAAATGTGACCATTTGAGAGTTATTCGCCCCTCCCTCTTGAGGACCAGCCTAGGCAGAGGGACTAAAAGCCAAAATAGGAGGAGGGCCATCATCACGACCACCCCTCGTGGCCCTATGACGTTTTGGAGCCATCTATAATAATATAGAAGATTTATAGACAATTAACCAAGTATTCAAATGAGAAAATGCAAGGCAAAATCTAATACCAGAATCAAATGACACAATCATCAACAATCCAACTCACAACAAGGAGATTGAAACTTTAGAACCAAAATTAGAAACTAACATCCTAACTCATCATACTGCTAGGTAGAACTTAAGGACCTCTATATCCATGCAACATAATCGAGTAACAAGCCTTAGTAATGATCATAATAAATTTATTATTATTATATATATATAAGGAGCATCATGATCCAAGTGTAAAGAAAATTTATACAAGTCAAGAGTCCATTCGAAGCAAGAATAAAACAAGTGTCCTTGATTAACCCCACTCTCATGCCTCACCATGTTCCTATAGTTCATATGCTAATCAAGTTCTAAACTAGTCCTGGGTATTTAGTTAAACCTAGGCTCTGATACCACAAAATCTGTCACACCTTAGAACCAAGAGCGAAACAGACGTCGTACACTTATGAGAGGATCCCACGAGTCCCACGAGTGCACAAGGCTCAAACTTGCTTAATTCACCACTAGCAATCCATAACTAAGATCAATATCTTAAAATAAAATTTGACTTTCAAGAACCAAAGCTTTGCTAAGCAAAAAGTATACAAAAACTTATGCAAGTCCATCAGTATAGCCATTACTATCTCCAAAGGGAAATCTAGTCTACAAAAGAATGCTGTATTGTCCAAAAGCTATGTCATTTTTTTTTTTTGTTCATTTGGCGGCCTAACTCCAAAAGACAAGAGGCTAGTTTTCTAGCTCATGACTCCATTTGGTTCCCTCCATTTTGGGTCTCATTACCTGAAATGGTGGACAAGGAAAAACCATGAGATATCTTAGAAAGTTAAAGATGGGTAATCCTTATTTAAAGTTAAAGCATACCAACAATGTAATCAAGTATTAAGATAAAATCGGTATGAGTATGAGAATGAAATAGATATCTCCTTTATAAGTTATGACTAGCATTCATAAACCTCTCACTGGCAGCACAGAAATTGCTAGTGTATAATTCCACAAGCAGGATAACAAGTATAACATGAACCAATTCTACAATTAACATGTCTACATGTGCTAGCGTTTATAAACCTCCCACTAGTGGGTACAATAAAACATGACCATATTGGAGACAAAACCAGGCAGAGTTAAAAGGAAAGCTATAATATACAATTAACTTCCAAATCATCAGGGTAGTCAAGTAAACTCAGAGTAGGCATGCTCAACTCAATAAAAATGATAATAATTTCATTTCAAACCAATCATGCTCGTGTTTGTATAAAATGGGTTTAGTCCCTCCTCCATCTCAAAAAACCATCCGAAATATGCTTTCAAAAACCTTTATCTTAAATCCAAAGGCATTACCATACTTCTACTTATCTCGTCTTGTAACTATACAACAAGCAAGAATTTCAAGGTTTAAAGGAGATGAATGTGACTTAGAACCTATACCACATCAAAGAATAAACAAAATTACAAAATATCCCATTTAACTAAATTGGCTTCTAATACCAATATCAAGTTTCTATCCAAAAAAACAATTTCTTCCTATACATCCTTAGTATTTCTACCCATTGAACTCTTATTAACATATTAATATATTTAACTATACCTAGAGTATGTTTAAAACATCACCAAAAGTCACACGCAACAACAATTACTTCTAGGCAAAACAGTAGTAGTTTTGGGCAAAACAAAGGCAAAATAGCAGCAAAACAACAGCAATTTTATAGGCAAAATAGCAATAAAATAATAAAAAAATAGCAGAATTTTCTAGGTAAAAACAATAGCAATTTTATGGGCAAGCAAAATAGCAGAATTTTCTAGGTAAAGACAACATCAATTTATGGACAAACTAGCAGTAAAACCGTAGCAAAAAAGCAAAATTTTATGGGCATTATTAGTAGCCAAAAAGCACCCAAAATTTTGGGCAAAAAGATCAAAAAACAGCAACTAATTAAATAAAATTTTGGGTTGAGCTAAGCTCTCTAAGAGCATGATTTTTCTCAACATCGCAAGAACCATTTTTTTTTTTTTGTAGCTTAAAAGCAAGGCAAAAATGTAGCCTTTTAAACAACATAAACTTATAATTATTCAAGAGGAAAACAAGGTAGGATTGAGGCAAACATCACAGAACTAGCAAAGTAGAAACCTTGTACCTAGTGCAAAATTTACAACCACAATGAAGCAAAAGTAGTTAACAATAAAACTTGTGCAGAAACAAGGCATGACAATAGTAAGAACAATGCAAAAAATTGAGCACCATACCATCAAACTAGGGCAAAATGGCTACAAAAATTAGAACTCTCAAGTAGATTTTAAGAAGGAATTTCGAACAACATACTACCCAGATCTAATCAGCAAAACTAAGGATTAAATCAAAGCTTGAAGGATGAATTATGGCTGTTTTTCTTACTAGAAGATGCTAAGAATGGCGACCTCCTACGCCGCTTTAGTTACCTAACACGGACCAAGAATTGGGTAGAAGGCAACAGTAGCAAGGTCTGGATTGATCATGATTTTAGAATCATAAGCCTGCAAATCCATAAATCAAACTTGGGAGGAAGAAGAAGGACTAAATCTCACCTGATTTTTTGGTGAGGAGGCATTAGGCACAAGCTAAGGCTTACCGGGGTGAGAGGCTGGTAGGGGCTGTGAGTCTGCAAGGAAACATGAGAGGGATAGGAGAAAAATGTGAAAATCAGCCCTAACCTCCTTTTAAACACCCAACTTCCTCTTTTAACTCCCCTCAAGTTTGTAAGTCTTGTTATTGAGCCCAACAATATTGATTTCTCCCACATAAGTCCCCAACTAAATTTTAAGTTTTAAGAAATCTTTATTTTTATTTTATTATTATTATTTTTTTAGGGTATTACAATATTAAAGGTCTTAAATTATATGTTATTCAGAAATAATTAAATATATCTAATTAATTCAAAATTTGACCTACAAGATATAATTGGTACATGACATATAAATTTTATGATTAATATAAAAATTGATATAAATTACACTAATATGAATTAATGGCTCATAAAAAAGTTTAAAACTTCACCTTTCATAACTCAAATAGTCAACTCTGTTTGGCTCCATGCTTATAATTAAGGCAATTTTATATTCATGCTCTCTTAATTCCTCTTATTTTCATCTATCGCAAATTTTTTATGTTGTAGCTTAAAGCATTTTTAGTATGCTTATTTCAATTCATTTTCACTCAAGAACCTTGGGAAGAAAATCTAATGTCTTGTTTTATTTGCTCTTTTAAGGGGTGTTTCCTGCTTAGTTTAAATTTAATTAACATTATAAAATGACTATTGGTCCTTACTTCTCTATGCATGGG
This sequence comes from Rubroshorea leprosula, assembly GCA_020521535.1. Classification (NCBI taxonomy): domain Eukaryota; kingdom Viridiplantae; phylum Streptophyta; class Magnoliopsida; order Malvales; family Dipterocarpaceae; genus Rubroshorea; species Rubroshorea leprosula. The sequence goes on from BPVZ01000088.1 coordinate 1,187,548, forward strand.
ATTTTGTTCTAAATTTATATTTACTAATTTTGTCTATCTTTTGTTCTCTGATACTTAATTTGAGCAATTAAAGCATTCTTCCTCAAGAGTGTTAAGGAATGAATTTGTATTATCGTAAATTTGCATCATGTGTAGCACTATGTTAGCAAGATCAGCTTTGGAACTTGGGACTAAAAGGACCCAATCTCTAAATTAGACATGCTACACATTATCTAATGCTAATGGCTACAATGAAGTTAGCATTGCTAAAAACAGCACAAATTTATAGAAGATGAACCTTAACCTATTATTTATATTGAAACAGAACCAAAGGTATAAAGGAATTTTGATGTCACACTTTAGAATGATTAAGAATGAGAGTGATGAGTCATATTAGAATGCCACAAGAATAATCTTGATATGTTCTGTAGGTTTGAAAATGAACCAAAGAGAAAAGTCTCTCAAATAATCTCTAAATCAATTAATTGTCCTCAATTAGGGTTATAAGTCTTTAATTAGCTAAATTAGTCTAGATCAAAATAAAAAACTAGATTATACACACAAATCTAATTAAAAGTAGGATTGGATATGCACTACTCGTAGAAAAGGTCTAAACATGTGCTATTCCTAATAAGACACAAATTGTGCTTCAATTAAAAACAATTTTCAAGTCAAATAACTAAAAAAAAAAAAAATACAATTCTAAGTAAAAAATAAACTAAAAATCACACAAAACATTAGTTTGTGATAGATTACAGCAAAATTATGCATTTGTAGTTGAATTGAGTGATTTTGATCCAAACTATGTAGTTTAGCTCAAACGATCTCAAATAAGTTGTTCTTAGACTTAAATAATGTTTACTGAGCCTTGATGATGCTCAAAGTTTTGATTCACTTTCTATGCGTTGCTTTTAGCCCAAATCTCCTTAATAAGTGCATTTACAACTTCTCACATCTTCTTAGCTTTAGCTCTCATTATTGAACCTCTTTAAATATGCAATGGATCATTTGATGTTGTATGCATGCTATCATCTTGATTATCAGTAAAGCTTGGTTTAGCTTGGAAATTCCTTAAGAGTTTCTACCTTTGTGTTCTTTAGCTTTCCAAGGTAAGTATAGGTATAGGAGAGTTAAATTTTTATGAGATTCATTCTCCTTTTGAAGACTCATGTCTTCAATTATTCCTTAATTTCATATATGTAATGTATTTTTTTTTTTTTTGGTACTAACCTCCAAGTATCTGGTAACCACATTGGGTTCCGACTAATTTGGAATTAAATCGCATCAAACCCCATTAGGAGGGAAGCTCTCCCAGTGCCTATTTCTTCATTCACAAAACTCGAACTTAAGACCTTGATTAAAGGAAACCCAGCTCCTTCCACGTGGACCAATAGGTCATTGGTATATGTAATGTATTTTTACTTGGTTTATCATTCTTCCTTCATGATTTAATGGATTTGATCATGAATTCTTGAGCAATTTGAAGTTGGAAGCCATGAGTAATTAAGATTTTAAAGTAATTTAGGACTTTACTCCTAGTAATGAGTACTTAAAATTTTAAAACTATAAAAATGATGAAAAATTAACTGTGAAAAAAAGTGAAAAGTGGAGTTGCCACTTGTCTAAATTATAAGGTAAGACAAATAAGGTAAGACAAGTTACCTAAAATATGGCCTGCATGGAGTTGCATACTTTAAAATTAGGCTTTTAATTCAACTCGTTTATTCTTTAAATATTAATTAAGTAAACTTGAAAAATAAGTGAACATAATTGTAACATTTGAAAACTTTTGGACTGCATTGGACAAAATCAAGAGCATGCATGCACAATTGCACCAAATTAAAAATTAAAGGATTGATTTGATAAAATTAGAAATCTAAAGGACTGAATTGAGATTATTAGAAATTTAATGGACTAAATTGCCTAATCACAAAAAATTTTGGGTGAAAGTAAATTAAACAAATGAAACTTTAACTTTTTAATTTTAACTTTTGATTAAGGAAAATATATAATTTAAAATTAATTCATCATGATAATTAATTTAATATTAATTAAAAGTAAATAAAACTAATTAACTTCATTTATAATCCCTAATCATAATAATTTGACTAATTTAATCACTTTAATTGAAACCAATAAATACACATTGATTAAATTAATTAATTAGTTAATTCCCTTAAACAAAAACAACTTAAAATTAATTAATTCTCTTAATCATGCATTAAACTAATTACCATAATCAATATATATATTTTTACATTTTAATAATTAAATTTCTTAGGTTAGGCCAAGTTAACCTAACCTAAAAACATACCTTATCTATAAAAATTTATAAGAACATATCAAACATCATAGAAAATCAAGAGAAAAATTAGAGTTTTTATCTTGCCAAATTCACTTTTGAACACAATTAAATAGGGTGCAAAATCTAAATCCATATTTAAGAAAAATTCAAGCATTAATTAAAACAAATAAAGCAATGTGATGTACAATATCTTAATATCACTGATATCTCAGCAATCTCATACAAATCCAAGCACCAATCATCAGAGTATATATCAAATACCAACACCCACAGTAGAATTTTTTGAAGAAAAGATAGATCTAGATCAGAAAGGAGGGATCCCTTCCACAAGACCTGCTATATCTATCACCTTCTCCATCCTTTTCCAAAACAAAACCTTTGATTTACAAATTACCTAAAGTAGGAACCAATTGTTGAACCTTGAAGCAGTTGTTCTTCTCCTTGTTGATTGACCACTAGAATCACGTTCGAAGAAGAATCCACTCGTTCCTGAACGATCAATCTTTTGGTGTCACTTTTTCTCATCACCACGACCAGCACTGGTGTTCACCCAAAGGATGATCTCCACTAGTGTCACACCCCAGAACTGTAAGCAAAACAAACGTCGTACACTTGTGAGAGAATCCCATAAGTGCATAAGGCTCAGAACCTGTTTAATTCATATCTGTCAATCCAATAAACTAAGATCCAAATCTTGAAATAACATTTAGCTTTTATAATCCAAGCTTTACTAGGCCAAGGGTTTACAAAAATTAATACAACTCCCTATCCAAAAATAATTTGACTAGCGACCTAACTCCAAAATAATCTAAATCCAAAATACATGTGGCTAGCCTTCTAACTCGTCGCTCCCCTTGGTTTCCCACAGCTATAGTTTCATTATCTAAAATGGTGGATGAGGAAAAACTATGTGAGATAACTTAGTAAGTAAAAAATAGGCATAGCCCTTCTTTAAAGTTAAAGCATTCCAAATAGTAATTAAAACGTAAACAAATGGAAAAATATCTCGATTATAAACCATCAATGCATAGTAAAACTCAATAATGGTCTCTTCAAGTAGTCATGGCTAGTGTTTAACAAACTCCCATTTGCAGACATTAGTAATAACTAGTGTATTATCCCACTAGCAGAAATATTAGGAATACATAATAAACTGGTCCTACAGATATACATGTCAACATGTACCAACATTTAATAACTCTCGCTAGCAGGCATTAGTAATCATGACTATATGGGAGACATCAAACTCTCTCACCTTTCACCTTCGCCTTTCTCTCAACCTAATAACCCTAAATCCCTCCACTACCGCCTACTGATTTGTTGGAGGCTAAAGCTATTGCCAGATCCGAACTAACCCTAAATCCTTTATTTCTTTTATTTTTTATGGTATATTTATTTTGTTCTTTAATTAAATAGTTAATTTTTAATTTTAATTTTCTTGTTTGAAATAAGTTCTTTGGATGATGTAAGTTTCTTTACTCTAAATGAGGATATGGCTTATGATGAAGAAAATAATTCAGAAGTAAATAATGTAGAAGTAAAATATACATGACTTTTTTTTATACTAATAATATGAATAGTTTTTTGCTAAATATGTTAACATGAAGTATTTATTAATTGTATTGTAGGATTTTTGATGAGCAAATGTGGATTTTTAAAGCTAAGGTGTTTTGAGTTGCCCTTCCTCCATGCCTGAATCTGGATGTTAGTTTAGTTATTTTATTTATGTTGGATTGATTTTTGCTTATGTTTGAAACAAGTATGTTGGTTTAGCTATTTATTTTAGATTGATCTTTATTTATGTTCATAACAAGTTTGTTAGTTTAGCTATTTATGTTGAATTAATTTATATTTATGTTTGGACAATTTATATTTGATTTTATATTTAAAGAATTTTAATTAATTGTACTTGAATTTTTAGAATTTTATTCATTGTAATTGAATGTTAATTAATTATGTAAAAAATTTATATTTTATTATTAATTAGCAGGGAATGAGGATCCTCATTCCTTATGGGGAGCAAGGATGGGGGCCAAAATTTGCCCCCTATTAAAAATGCCAATAGGGATCCCTATCCTTGCCATTCACGAGGATGAGGACAAGGACAATGAGGGACTCCCTAGCCCCGTGGGGCCTTGTTGCCACCCCTACTTGCAACTAGTTGTGATGTAGTTTTTAATGCTCTAACGGTTAAAAGATCTAAAGTTTTTAAAATTTTTCCAAGCCCAAGTTCTAAAACCAACTTAGAAGAAAACACAAAGTGTAGAACCTACAATAAAGTCGACTCTAATTCTTAAAGCTAGCTTATTGTAGCTGGTTCTTAAAGGTAAAGGTGGCTTATAATGTATTTTCTTGTACCTAAATTGATCTATAGTGCATTAAATGAAATCACTGAAAAATATAATAATAACAGGAATAACAAATCAATAGAAGGCAAACTAAGATAAGGAAAACCCAATGAAAAGATCAAAGCTTACATCTAGAACTTGCTACAAAGAGAGATGATAAAAACTAGAAAATATTTCATTGTCGAGTGCTTTGAATGGTCAATGACAAGAGGGCGAGAGAACTGTAATACCTCAAAATTTTGAGTACTTATGTTGAATAATTAATTAATTAATTTATGAATGAGAGGACTAATCTAAAAAGGGATTTTAATAAGGGACCAAGTTGTCTAACTCGCCAATCTTTGGGGATGTTAGCAATAAAAAAAAAGGGAAAGGAAAACCTAATTCCCTTTTATTTTTCTCCCTTCTCTTTTTGGACTTCCTCTTCTCTTTCTGGTTTTTCCTTTCCTCTTCCATTCTAAATCCAAAACCCTTCAAGCCTTCAACCTCCTATTCCCCTTACAATGCTTCTTCTTCTTCTTTGAATAAAAAATTTTACTGGCTGTTCCTTCTTTCTTGTCGGTGATGGATTGCTTGATGGGTGTTCTTCCTACAACTTTTTTGGTAATAAATCAGCCATGTTTCTCATCTTTTCATCTTTGATTTGAAGTGGGTTAGCAGTAATCATTTAGGGTTAATTTTGGGAGTGTTTTTGTAGTTTCTCCCTTGATTTTGCCCATAATCTAGCATAATTAGATCTGATCCCTCTTTTTACTGCAAATTCAAACAACATGACTTTATAGTAGTATTTTTCCCATAACTCTTCTTGTAGTTATTGGATTAGGTCGATTATTGATTTTGTGGAAAGCTAAGAGATAGCCCTACAATTTATCTGTTGAACATTTAACCCAGTTAAGCTATTTTCAAGATGAAAACTCTGTTGCAAGTTCAGCCCAACCTTATGTTAGCATTTTAGGCATAACTCTTTCTATAGATGTGAGATTAAGGTGATTCTTGAGGCTATAGAATGCTAAGACATAGGGCTACAATTTATCTATTGACTACTCAACCCAGATTGGTCAATTTGTCAGCACAAATTCTGTTGGAAGTTTCAATTTGAAATCTGACTAGAATTATTCTCAAAAGTACCCAGAAATTTGCTCTGTTTTCTACTTTATTCCCTCTGTACCTACTGCCATATTGCACCATGGTTTTATTAGACCTTTAACTGCTGCTTTCCTATTTTAAAACCCCTTGTTATTACTTTGTTTTGGCTACCTTTTTGCTACTGCACTTTTGCTTGAATGCTACCCAATTTTGGTTTGTTTCTACACTGTTTTGCTGTTGTTGTTTGCCCATAAATCCCTACTTTTTTGCCCACGAAATTCCTATTGTTCAGGGCTTTTTCTAAGCATTTTGGGATTGTTTTAAATAGAAAAAATTCCCACCTTACTACCCAGTTTTTGTGCTACTAATTTGGGGTAGATTTGAGCTTGGTTTCTCATCTTTTGCCACTTTGTTTTGACCAATAAATTTGCCTTATAAACCCACCATATGTAGGGTATTTTGATGCAATTTTAGGCTTGTTTTAAGTATGATTATGTTGGCTCAATGCATTCCAAGAGGGGGATGAATTGGAGTTAAAAAATTTCCTCCTCTTTTGCTACCACAAAATAAACAATTAAAGAGAGTAAGGAAGAAAAGCTTGCTCAATGATTTTATAGAGGTTCGGTCTAACCACTTGGAGCCTAGTCCTCTACTTTGGCTTCACTTACCAAGAATTTCCTCCACATTTTCCATTATCAAGAACAAGGGTGGCTTAAAAGAGCCACTCAATTCTTTTACAAGAAGATGAGTATTTCTCTCAAATCTCACCCCTTCACAAGATAAACCCAAACAATCCTCTCTACAAATTACTCTTGAAGGAATAATCACACCTCCAAGATCACTCACAAATAGAATAAGAAAAGGATTACAAGCAAAAATCACTCAAAGATTAAATACTCAAGTTAAAGCACAAGTTGATAGGTAGAGATATTCAATACAATGCTCTCTAAACTTATTCCAGTTCTGCTACCAACCATATTTATAGCCCCATGGTCGAAATAGCTGTCACTAGCCGTTAGGATCATTAAATGCTCTACAGGTTGCATAATTTCGAGTTGTAGATTTGTCAGTACAGCCAGCCTAAAGTACAAAGCCAGCTTTGCATAACCAACTTAGAATCCTATAGTCGGCTTTGCATGTTTCTTGCACATTTTCTTTTCTTTGTAGAGACGGCTTACATTCCTTGAGCAAGCTTTGCAGGTTTTCTACACATTTTGTTTTCTTGCACAGCTAGTTGCAAGACGTAAAGTTGGCTTTGGGATTCCAACTTTAAAAACATTAATTAATTTTCAAATAACTTGACCATTGTGCATTAAATGCACCCTTATAGTCGGCTACAAAGTCAAAGCCAGCTTTGTGTTCATTTTCTACGCATGCCAAACCTCGTTCTTGAAATTCACCCGTAAAGCCGGCTGCAGATCCTAGAGCCGACTGCATATTTCTTTAACCCATCTCTTTGCACAATGTCCAACCTTTTTGGTCCATTTTCAGTTCAATCTTAGTTTGCTTACTTTGCCATATTTTAGCAATTTAACTACAAACTTAAATGAACCAATTAGTCACTCAAATGTGTTTTATAATCATCAAAATCATAGGTACAACAAATTATACATAGCAACAAGGCAAGGTAAGTAAAATTATGGTAAATGCTCTTGAATTTTAAGGTAAAGGTTTTTTTTTTTTAAAGCATATTTTGAACTATTTTGAGATGGTGGCGAGACCTAAACATGATTTTTATTAGCACATAATCATGAAAGGTTTGAAATGAAGTTATTATTTTTATTGAGTTAAGCATGCCTACATGGAGTTTACTTAACTATTTTGATAACCTGAAATTGGATTGGAAGTTAAGATTTTCCTGTTAACTCTTACATATTTGTAAATGATGAATTTTTTGTTGAACTCCTGCATGGTTTTATCTCCAATATGGTCAAGATTACTAATGCCCATTAGTGGGAGTTTGCAAATACTAGCACATGTCGACATGTATACTTGTAGAACTGGTTCACCTTGTATTCCTGATAGTGGGATAATACATTGGTTATTACTGTGCTCGCCAGTGGGAGGTTTATAAACACTGGCCATGACCTATAAAGGAGACATCTATTTCATTCCTATACTTGTACTCGTTTTTCTTGATACTTGATTACACTTGTTGGCATGCTATAACTTTAATTAAGGACTATCCATGTTTTTACTTACTGAGTTATCTCACATAGTTTTCCCTTGTCCACCATTTCAAGAGCTAAAACCAAAGATGTAGGAAAACCAAGGGGAGTGACAAGTTAGAAGGCTAGCCTCATATATTTGCACTTAGATTATTTGGTAATTAGGTTTGCTTGATGAACTATTTTGATATATAGATTTTGGGATTTTAATCTTTCTTTTGAAAGCTAGATTTTATTTCAAGATTTGGATTTTAGTTAGTGGACTGCTAGATATGAATGAAGTAAGTTCAGAGCCTTGTGCATTTGTAGGATCCTCTCACAAGTGTATGACGTTTTGTGTTGCTCCTAATTTTGGGACGTGACAGATTTTGTGGTATTAGAGCAAATTTTATGGTATCAAAATAGATTTTGTGGTATCAAAGCCTAGGTTTAACTAAATACCTAGAGCTAATTAAAATCTCGAGATGAAATGGATTTTAGGACTGTGGTGAGACAAGAGATGGAGTTACATAAAGGACGATTCTAATTCTTATTTCATAAATTTTCCTGATCCAATTTTGACCATATGGTATTCTTATTAGTTCTCATTACCTATCCTTGATATGGTGTGGAATCTTGAAATTAATCTTGCTCACTATGCTCCTAAGATTTTGTTTTGAAACTTGGTCTTTTGTGATAGCCTACACTTGTTAGGACTTGTTATTTGAATAGAAATTTATTGATGGAACTCTTGATACCTACTCAAAATGCTTGTGAGACTCTTGAAATCCGTCTTGAACCCTTTCTTGAGATTGCTTGGGCACTTGTTCTTGAAACCTAAATTCCAAATATGAATAGGATCGTTGAAATCCCCATTATCTTGAGACTTGTTTGAAACTGTTTCTTGCATTGTTTTTGGAATTAGTTCTTAAACCTTACTTGGAGTAAATTAATGCTAGCATCCTATTCTTGGAAAATCGATTGATATTGTTCTTGGAATCTATTCCTAAACTTGCTTCTATTCCTGCAAATTGTTTCAAAATCTATTATAGTTGAAACTTTGAATTTTGCACTGGTTCTTGTTTCTTGAGTATTGATATCCAAATATAAATTATGCTTGGTGGAGTTCTTGAAGCTAGTTCAAAATATGTTAATGTAGAAAATTGATTGATACTTGTTTTTGGAATTTATGAACTATTCTTGAAAACTATTCTTGTTTTGACACTTTCTCTTGCTCAAATTCTAAATACTGCTCTTGCTCAAATCTTGAATTTTGTGCTAATTCCTGTTTTTGTATACCAATGTACCTGTTAATCTTCTTGATTTTTAAGTTTCTTATGGACACCTATTTAGGAGGGGTGATGATCACTAGAAAATATCTATAGAAGCATCCTAAATTCTTATCTCTTACAAGTGTTAATCTCTATATTCTTGATGTCTTGGTTTTAACTTGACTCTAGGAATGACTTGATTGTAAATCTGCTTAGACTTCATGGGCTACCATGTGAAAGGGGTTGTCTTTGATGTACTTGATGCCCTAGAGTTCTATTTCAGTAGAAATGATTTTATTTGGCTACTTTGATTCTTGTTCTGCTCTTAAATTAAAAGACATTAATCTTCTAAGTATGTTGATCCCAACTATTGCTTTGTTTTGTTAATTAATTTTAGTTACTTGAGATATAGATCTTGATGTCTTGGTTATATCTGCTCCTAAATCCTTATTCCAGTTGTCATTATTGAAGTCTCTTTTGTGGGCCAAATTTTTTTGAATCTTATTGCTTACCTCATGGTTAATTCTTGCCTCTTGATTTTGATTGCTTGGTTAAACTTGATCTTGATTCTTGGCTAATATCATTGGTAGCTGAATTTTTTAGGCATTCCACTTTGCATTCTTCTATTCCAATATTCGTCCAAGCATTCATAATTGCCCCTGATTTCGTTCTGATGTCTATTTTTGAAATTCTTTAACATGTCTTTTGATGGGTCTAGTTGTTAACTCCTGTTAATTGCTAAAATTTGTCTCTTGATTCCAGTTGCCTTATTAAACATAATCTTGCTTATTGGTTAACCTTGTTTTGTGGTGGAATTTATAAGGCATTCTTGCATTCATTTGTTCATGATCCCATACATCCATTTGATGTTTAACCACCTTTGATAGGGTTCAAAGTTTTGTTGTACTCATCCTTAAATCCTTTCCATGTTGGTGTGTGTCATACTCATCTATTTGGTTATCATCTGATTATACCAGGATATTAGATCTTGCTAAAATCCTTAACTTCAAAATTTATCGATCATGTATCTTGACATTGATTTCCTTGTTGGCATGATGGCAAAAGCATCCTCCCAAGGCACTCAAGAGAGTAACCCATGTGAGAAAAGTATATTTCAAGCACATGTACTTGTCTTAAAAAGGGTAAGATTGATGGCCCTTATTATTAGTGTTTTTGTCATTCTTCTGTTCAACCATTGGTTGATTCTATTGATATTTTGACTCAAAACTTGCTCTTCTACTTGCTCTTCTATTTGCTCTTCTACCAATCAGTAGGAAATCTAATCTTTTGGAGTTTCTGTAGTATGTTTCCTCGATGTGGGGTTTACTTTTGATTTTTGTAATGTGCCATGTGTTGTTTATTGACCATTAATATTATGGTGGTCCTAAACTTAAGCTAGAGACACCACTTCAGGATACTCTTAGTTTTCTTGATGACTTATCCTAGAGCTTGGAATAAGTGTAGGTTACTGGATTCTAGTTTTAGTCATAGAGGTAGTTATTTCAAAACTCAAATTTGATGTGGGAAGGGTCAAGATCTTCTGTGGTTCTTTGATTTGATTTTTCTTGATCTTCCTAGACTCCCAATTTAAGTTATATTCTCGAACATATCTTTGCTAACCAGATTGTCTAGTAGCAATGGAGAAAATTTTCCAAATGACTTTTTCTAAAGTGTTTTCCTCGATTTTCACTAGTAGTCTTAAGAAGATTGAGATATCATTTCATGAAGCTAGCCATGGTGTTGGAAGCCATGATTTGGATTAGATCTCCATTTGGCTAGTGCATCAAAATTCTTTCCATGCCATTCCTTGCCAATTCATCCTTGCTTAGGGTTCATAGCACAATTCAACTAATTTTCTTTTCTAACCTTAGCAGGATTTACTTTCGCTCCTTGTGTTCTTTGCAGCAGCCTTGCCTCTAGAAGCTTGCTTTGCAAATTAGTTTCTTAGTTATTCCCACTAAGTAGCTAGTATTCTATTTTTAAGATTTGTTGTGGTATGATATCAAAGTTGTGTAGCGGGAGAGTAATAGGCCATGTTTTGTTCATAAAAAGCTGGTGGGGCAGCTTATAAATCATAGGTTGCCAAAGAACCTAATGGATTTTCAAGTTTTTATGTATACATGTTGGGAGTTATATTCTAAATCCTATTTAAGTGATTTGATTTTGCATTGTAATGGTCTTATGATAGTTTGTCATAAGATGGGCACCTATTTAGTCTTAAATTGCATGAAACCATTAGGTACTCTAGATGATCCTAGATTTGAGTTTTGGGGACAAAACTCCTTTTAAGAAGGGTGGATGTAATACCCCAAAATTTTGAGTACTTATGTTGAATAATTAATTAATTTATGTATAAAAGGACTAATCTAAAAAGGAATTTTAATAGGGAGCCAAGTTGTCTAACTCTTCAATCTTTGGGGATGTTAGCAATAAAAGAAAAAGGGGAAGGGATGGACAGACAAAATAAAAAGGAAAGGAAAACCTAATTCCCTTTTATTTTTCTTCCTTCTCTTTTTGGGCTTCCTTTTTCTCTTTTTGGTTTTTCCTCTCCTTTTCCATTCCAAATCCAAAACCATTGAAACCTTCAACCTCTTATTCCACCTACAATGCTTCTTCTTCTTCTTTGAATAAAAAATTTTGCTAGTTGTTCCTTTTTTCTTGTCGGTTATGGATTGCTTGATGGGTATTCTTCCTACAACTTTTCTATTAAGAAATCAGCCATGTTTCTCATCTTTTCATCTTTGAGTTGAAGTGGGTTAATTCTAATTGTTTAGGGTTAATTTTGGGAGTGTTTTTGTAGTTTGTCCCTTAATTTTGCCCATAATCTAGCATCATTAGATCTGATCCCTCTTTTTGCTGCAAATTCGAATAGCATGACCTTGTAGTAGTATTTTTCCCATAACTCTTTTTGTAGTTATCAAATTAAATTGATTCTTGATTCTATTGAAAGCTAAGAGATATCCCTACAACTTATCTATTGAAATTTAATCCAGTTAAGTTGTTTTCAAGGTGAAAACTCTACTACAAGTTCAGTCCCTGCAGGTGGATAGAATTGGCAGCCCGACCTTATGTTAGTATTTTGGGCATAACTCTCTTTGTAGATGTTAGATTAAGGTGATTCTTGAGGCTATAGAACGCTAAGACAAAGGGCTACAATTTATCTATTGATCACTGAATCTAGATTGGTCAATTTGTGGGTGAAAATTCTATTGGAATTTCCAGTTTGAAATCTAACCAGAATTGCTCTCAAAAGTACCTAAAAATTTGCTCTATTTTCTGCTTTATTCTCACTGTACCTACTGCCATATTGCACCATGGTTTTAGTAGACCTTTAAACTTAATTATTTTGATAACCTAAAATTGGATTGTAAGTTAAGATTTTCCTGTTAACTCCTACATATTTGTAAATGATGAATTTTCTTGTTAAACTCCTGCATGGTTTTGTCTCCAATATGGTCATGATTATTGACGCCCACTAGTGGGAGTTTACAAATGCTACCATATGTTAACATGTATACTTGTAGAATTGGTTCATCTTCTATTTCTGCCAGTGGGACAATACACTGGTTATTGCTATGCCACCCAGTGAGAGGTTTATAAATGTTGGCCATGACCTATACAGGAAACGTCTCTTTCATCCATGTACGTGTACCTATTTTTCTTGATACTTGATTACACTTGTTGGCATGCTATAACTTTAATTAAGGGCTATCCATGTTTTTACTTACTGAGTTATCTCACATAGTTTTTCTTTGTCCACCATTTTAGGAACTAAAACCAAAGGCGCAAGAAAACCAAGGGGAGTGACGAATAGAAAGCTAGCCTCATATATTTGCACTTAGATTATTTTGTAATTAGGTTTGCTTGAAAAACTATTTTTAGATATAGATTTAGGGATTTAAATCTTTCTTTTTGAAACTATATTTTATTTCGAGATTTGGATCTTGGTTAGTGGACTACTAGATATGAATTAAGTTATGAGTCTTGTGCATTTGTGGGATCTTCTCACAAGTGTACTATGTCTATTTTGCTCTTGGTTTTGGGGCATGACAAGAACAGTGGTAAAGTCGATAATGAATGAAAGTCACAATGAAGGCTTTATCACTGTCAATTTGTGGATAGAGTGTAGAGGCAGAGTCTCAAATTCACTATGAAATTGAAATTCATGGGTTTAAGGTTGAATTTGAAATGCACATTTTTATCCCTTTGAAATATCCAAAGTAAAATACATGTATTTCACTCAAATTTAGTTACACTATTAAACTGAAAACATAAAGTGATATTGAATTTGAAAGGCTCAAATTCAAATACACTCTACCAAAATTATGTTCTTAAATAGACCATTTATATTTTTCATTTTTAGATATTCAAATCATTGTTAAATTATCTCAAAATTAAAAATTAAATATGTTTTCGTCAAAAAGAATACATAAATCTGCATATAAAGAAGAACATGATAGGTTGAAATGGGAAAGCTTGGAATCTACATGTTCCAAATTTCCTATAGAAAATGTTGACATCATATCATGTCTCTAGTAGAAAAAGCCTAAGGCATTAAAAATGGCATTCTAATTCCATCGCGTAAATTCCAAAAATTTCAGGTTTTTGAACTAAAAGTATACTTTCAATATAGTATTAGGTGTCATTGAGCTTATCTATAAGTATTTGATCATTGAAGACACTATTCGTTCCACCTTCAAACCCACCACCACCAAATTAATAAGCAAAAAACTCCTCAAAGAACAAATTTGGAGATTCTCATATCAAGCTAGTCCAATGAGAATTAAACAAACCTACTTCCACTTTTCCAAGTAGCCTCAATCAAGCCCACAATTCTACCTAAAAGGCATCTAACAAACTAGCTAACTAAGATTTCATTAAGGAGTACCTAGCAACTGTTGTTAGGTTTGAGAAAGACAACAAAAACTTGAAAGAGGGAAGATGCGATTACAAAGTAATGTGAGGGGCCAACAGCTAAAAGGGGCAAAGCCATTATGATTGGATGACAAACAAAAGTTTAGATAAAGGCTTTATTGGCATCGACGAGGTGAGAAAGATGGAGCAATACAGAAACAATGACTTGAAATTCATTCTCAAATTGAAATCCTTGGGTAAAAGATTAAACTTGAAATACATGCATTTTATCCATTGAAATACATGTAGTCAAATACATGTCTTTGACTCAAATTTCATTAGACTCTATTTAAGTATCACCAAATGGTGATATTGAAATTGAAGAGCCCAAATTCAAATACACTTCATAAGACTTACGTTCCCAAACAGACCCTAAATGACTGCCACCATCTAAATGAGCCTACTCTTTTTTCCAAAAACCCATGACTAACCCTTTTTTCTCATGAGCTTTCCCTCAACCCATCTTCTACAAAGTTTCCTCTAGGGGTTAAGGCCAATAACCATCAAATTAAGAGAGAATAACAAGGATAAACGATGCCACAAAAGAGTACAACGAATGCATGGTTAGTAGGGAGAAAGTTTTTATTGCAATTGGGACACCACATCAGTTATATCCTAATCCACAAATAGTTTGACAACTCATTCTATATCTAGACACGCCATCAAAGTTAATGGGAAGTGAAATTGATGATGAATATTAGAGTTCACCATTTATCTTACATAAGTATTCTTCCATTTCTATGCCTTTTTAGTTTCACATGCCTTTGTCTTCCTTTTGCAAGACAACTTCTCCCTTCCTAAAAATCATAATAACTCAAATATTTCTTTACAAATTCATCAAGGTTTGAAGACAAGCAAGTCTTCTTAATGAGCCTAAATTCTATACAATTTTACATGGTTTCTTAGTGATGAATTTGTGTCTTCTATATTTTTTTGGAGTGATTTTATTTAGCTTTATATTGGTTTCATCATTCTTTGTAGGTAGAGGGTAAAATTGAAGAAATCAAGAGTAAATGGGCTAAATTGACAAAAGTTGAAAAGATGAAGTTTGATTTCATAATTTCTCCATTTGAAGACCATAACTTAAATTGGTTTTTCTTCCTCTATGCACATGTGCACAACATTGGACATGTGGGCTTTTTTTCTTTTATTGAGGAGATGAGTTAGGCTTTCAAGGGACGTACACAACTAGAGATATAAAAAGGAAAAAAAAGTCTGTAGAGTTGTAGTAGGGAGAGTCGTTAGAGCTTTTAAAGGGTTTTGTAGGCAAACCAAGTGAGATCTCCATGTGGGTGACAGCAAAAAATAAAGGCAACCACTAAAAAGACTTTAATCAAAAACAAAAGGAAGAGTGCAACAGTGAAGTGTGCAAAACTGGTTCCTTTATACCAAAAATTGGGTTTTGCTCTCCTACGCTTTACTTTTCCTTTGTTGGATATGGAATTGTGGTTCGTTAATTTAATTTTAGATTTTATTATGATTAGTATGAACTAATTTAGCCATCTTAGGCTACGATGTAGCCTAGTCGATTTGATATAGAGTTTCATGGTTTTTATACTTTCAAGGTTTATTATTCCATGTAGAGTATATATTATTGTTCTTAATTCTTTTTAATGATTAGCCACCATTAAAACTGATTTGAAGAGCATAATTGAAACTGAGAGGACATTTTATACAATAGCTTCTAGTAATATATGCCATGAATTGAATGAAAGCCAGAGGGGGGGACCAACGTGATTCGTGCAGCATTAAGGATAAGTGGACTTAATTTTCTACGTAAACTAGGGAATTTCATAAAACACGATGTACCTTTTTAAGTTCACATAAAGATACAATCGATTAATAAGTTAAGATATGTTTGGTATAACTTGGAAAAGTATATTGAATAAGATAAGAAATCCTGTTGTCATATGAGTAATAAATGCCTTGGAAGTATATTAATTTAAATTCTAAATTAGTTAACTACAATGAAATCGGATGCCTTATAATTTGAACTCTTGGTGTCTCTCAAAATTAATTTCATTTTTCTTTAATTGTTTTAGTTAATCACTTTCTTCAAATCATTTAATTTTAATTGTTCAAATAAAATTAGAATTAGTTAATTTTGGTACTTAATTAGTCTATAGTCTCTATGGGATGCTACTTGATTTTCATTAGTATATTACTTGAATTAACTAGCGCTCTTGCTAGAGTGAATTTAGGTCATCACTTCTCTTCTTTAATTAACTCTATCAAAAACTTCAAAATCATTATTATACTCACCCCAGTCACTATATAAACTCGTCAAATATTATAGAGTAAATTAGATTGTCGTTACACCCAATTCTCCCTTTTCTCTAACCTTCTAGTTCTCATGAGGTCGATTATTAAAGAATATTTGATTTAGTATCAAATAACATGTGAAGTTTTCATTTAAAATTTCCAATTCTCTTCATAAGGTTTGGTAATTTATTTTCTTTAAATATTTCTTTATGAAATAGATCTCAAGATAAATCAAGAAATCATTTTCACTAATCAAGAAAATAATTAGACAGTTCTTCATTTCTCAATATATAGAATTATTCTAATTTTTTCATCACTTACACTCAATTGTTGTTTTACATTTTGTTCTTTGTTAATAATCAATAAAAACTCCATTAAGACTACTTTAGGAAAGAGAACAACAAGTTCTTACAATCAATAAATATCCATAGATTTCTTAGTGGCTATATCTTACTAAATCCTCAAGAAAGAAGGATGACATGGTGCATGGTAATGAGAGATGATAGATATAAGTTGCTACTTTGAAGTGGTAGTAAACCACTACAGTGTTGGTGGGGTGTTGGGACATTGAAAAATTGTTTGACCTATATCCAATTTCAAATCTAGCCGAATGCTAGAGATTCTTGAATTCTCTACACCTTTTTTACAAGAATACGTCATTACTAGAGAACGCAAACCAATGAAAAATTTTGTCGATTATAAAGGATATTATGTCTTTTATACTTATAATTGACATACATAACCAACAACTATTACTCTTGAAAAACTAAAAGTAGAAAATAAATATAGTTGATAGAAATATTTTTTGTTGATTAAACAATTATAACCAATAGCAATAGCCACTGGCTATTGCCTACAAGTGGCCGTCGTTATTGGTTATAAGTATAATCAATAATCAATAGCCAAATGGCTATCAATTAAGTTGGAAAAAAACTAATAATATAATCGATAGCCTAATGGCTATCAATTATGGTGGTTTAATTGACAACCAGTGGTTGTCAATTATAAGTATAATTGACAGCCATTTGGTTGTCGATTATGTTATTATTTTTTTTCAACATAACTAACAACTATTTAACTGTCAATTATATTTAGAACCAACAACTGTCGGTTATAGCCAGTCCAGTAATAAAAAAAAAATCAAAAATATCCATAATTAAATTTATATTTTTCGCTATTACTATATTGTCACTAAAATTGTAAAACAAACTTTAGTGATAAAATCATATATCCCACAACAATATGTATATTTAAAATAAGGTTAAAACCCCATTTTGGTCTCTGAACTATTGTGAACGCCCAATTTGGTCCCTAAACTAAAAAAATCCTTGATTTGGTTTCTACTGTTTATCATTTTAACCTCAATTTGGTCCTTCCGTTAAAAATCCATAACGTGTCTTGTTAATTTACTGTTACATGATTACATGTCAAATTTTATTACACATGAAAATACAACCGGCAAAAAAATTAATGACTTGGAAAAAAATAACAATATGATAAAAAATAAAACATTCTTTCTTCTTCTTTTTTTTTTCTTTTCTTTCCCTTTCTCTCTGCCATTGGAACCCAGCATGCCTGGGTTCAATGGAACCCAAGTGCAGGTCTTTCGAACCCAATAGCTGGGTTCATTGGAACCTAGGCACTAGGGTTCGAAAAACCCAAGCGTTAGGGTTAGCAAAGAATCGTAAAGAACCCAGGCATTGGGTTCCTTGGAACCCAGCACACCTGGGTTTGATGGAACCCTACATGCTTGGGTTCATTTCTTTACCTTGAATTTAGATTTTCATGGTGTGAAATTTTGGGGAGACGTGTGTGAGATTGTTAGGGATCTAGAGATATATCTGTTTAGGTTTTTTTCTTTTTGTGTAGAGAGTAGCCATGGCATCTTCAAATACAAAGCTTGCAGAGCAGTTGAAGGAAGCTGGGAACATGCTCATGTTTCCTCCTCCTTCGGTCGATGAACTTCTCCCTCTGTTGGATGTAAGCCCTAATCTAGACACTCATCTTCTCCATTTTGTGATACTCTATGTCTTGCTATTGTTCTTGATATTGAACCTAGGTCCTGGGTTCCAAGGAACCTAGGTGCAAAAATTTTTTTAAAAAAATTGTTTTTGGTTTTTAGGTTTTCTTGTTCGATGATGATCATGAAGAACCCAGCAAGGGTAGAAATTCATTGAAATGAATAGATTGGTTGAGATGTTGGAGATTGGTTAAGATGTTAGCGTTTGCAGAAGTTGAAGAAATGAAAGAGGAAAGAGAAAAATGAAAAAAAATAATTTTTGGGTGGGATGAGTTGGAATGGCCATGTCATCTGTTTTTGTCAACTTGTCAATTTTTGTGTGATACTTAATGCTTCTTTTGTCTTCCTTCATCAATTAACGTGAAAAATTAATAGAAAGACCAAATCAGGGTTAAAATGATAAACAGTAGGGACTAAATTAGGGATTTTTTTAGTTTAGGGACTAAATCGGGGGTCTGTGCAATAGTTCAGGGACCAAAATGGGATTTTAACCTTAAAATAATAAATTTCAAAATAATATAAAAGCTAAAATATTATTCAAATGAAATAATATTAGAAATAATGAAAATAAAGTTAAATTTCAAGTAATTTACTTCATAAAAAAGAAGCTAAATTTGCAAAAATAAAAAAAAAATATTCTACATTATGATTTTATTAAGATAAAAGGAAACATTATTAAAACATTAATCACATATAAAATTAGAATTTATCTCAAAACATTTTTTTCGTAAGCTTAATATGTGTAATCTACAAATCTGCAAAAAAAAAAAAAAAAATTATACATTATGAATTACTAAAGTAAAAGGAAATAAAAAAAAAAAAAAAAAAAATTATACATTATGAATTACTAAAGTAAAAGGAAATAATATTAATTAAAACCTTGATCACACATAAAATGAAAATCTGCCTCAATCATTTTTTTTGTTAGCTTAATATATAAAATCTACAAATTTGCGCAAAAAAAAAAAATATATATAAATATTTATTAGTATATGATCATGTATATTATTAAAGTAATTTGGATGATTAATCAAAAAAACAAAGAATAAAACCTTGAGGCAGATGGAAGAATGAAAGAAGATGAAGGATGAGAAAAAGTAAGCATTTAGTTGTAAAGGCATGAAATTGCTTAGAAGAATTAAACCACATATGCATAGTAAGAGTTAGAAAGGGAAAAGATGAGAGAAGAAAGAAAAAGGAAAATGAAAAGTTGAAGAAGTAAAAAGAAAAAAGGGATAAACAAAACTAGGGCGCCATGTTTGGGAAGGAAAAAGGAAGGGAAAGGTACGAGAAGATTTGAGAAGAAGTGATATGTGATAAATTTGAATCTAGGAACATGCATTTATATTGGAATATATTTGCTAGAAATTCTGTCAGTTATACTAAAAAATGGTTGTCGATTTTGTTTTGAATCGAACCAACCGCGTAAATTGATTTTTTGGAGGACTTAAGTATAATAGACAACTTTTAATGGTAATCGATTATGCCATTATAACTGACAGCTATGTTGTTGATTATATGCATATAACCGATAGCCATTAAAAGTTATTGGTTATATGTAAAGAAATTCATATGATGTTCTATTTCTTTGTTTGATCTTTGGAACTTGGATTCTCATACCTCTCACTTGCATGTCAACCCCAAACCCGAAAGCTAAGAAATCAGATTCTAAGCCAATAAAACCCTAGGTAGGCTAGTAGTAATGTGCCATTTCTTAAAAATTAACATTTTATTACCATAAAAATGTTTAATTTTTTAAATTAATATTATATATTGATTAATATAAGCTAAAATATTATACATTTGGAATTAATTAAGTCATCATATAAACACAAATTATATATTAAAACCCATTACTACAAAACATACGTAGTACACCTAAACATATATACCATACGTACCATAGGTATTAAATATCATGGTGATAAATGATTAGATCTGGACCCACCAGAAGAACAACCACTAACATGTGAAAGACCACTAGCATGTGAAGGATCACTAGCTTATGGTGATGAAAAGCCTACAGATGCATACTACTGGCTAAGTAATGCAATATGCTCTTGGAATCTTCTATCGAAAGCGACTTCGAATTCTGAAACTCTCTATGAAGCCTACGTCTGAATACGTGTGGCCACCTTTGTCTAAACTCACGCTACAATTTCTTGCTGTAAGCCCATACTACAACTGTTGGACCTATGTCGTAAGCATCCTGGTGGTAAAAGACAAGACATCACTAATCTCATATTGTTGCTAAGGTATGCCATGCTTTGCTTGGCCCTATAATGTGGACAACCTTCTCATTTGATCCTTTTTAGGGGGTCCAACCACATCTTTCCAAATATGTGGATCCCATTCTAGCCATACCTCTTTGTTTTGCCCATGCTTCATGATGTACTTTTAGTGAGCAACATTTTATTTCAAATATAAATTTTCATTATTTAGAATAATTTAAATTGTGTTACTATTAATTACAATAAATAGCATCTAAGAACTTGATACTTACATATGTCTGCTTAACTTCTGGACATTCCCAAATAAGTGGCATGGCTTCTTGACCTTCAGGCTAGTGAGTTGTGTGAGTATACATGTACGACTCTAGCTATGTAGGTACTCTCCTTCTCTTTGCTGTTGTTGACGACCACTTAAAATTTCAAAATAATGAAAAATTAAGTGTGAAATATAAAAAGGAAGGAGTCGCCACTCATCCAAATTATAAGGTGGGATAAATCACCTAAAACGGGTTTACGTAGAGAGTGGGATTCGGGGGTTCGATTAAGAGTGAAGAAGGGCATATATGCACCTCACAACCCTTCGCTTAAACACGGTTGCATACTTTAAAATTGGGGTTTTAATTCAACTTATTCATTATGTTTATATTTGGGTCTTAATAAACAAACTTGAAAAAGAAATAAACCAAATTGCAACATTTTTAACCTTGTGGACTAAAATGGATAAAATCAAAGACATGCATGCACAATGAACACAAGTAAAAATTAAAGGGTCTGGTTTGATTAAATTGAAAACATGAAGGATTGATTTGACTAAATTCACAAACATGGAGGATTGATTTAAAAAAAGAGTTGAGACCTATGGACTAAATTGCTTAATTATAAAACTCTTGGCTGAAATTGAAATGAAGGTAATTTTGACTTTAACTAATATTAAAAGAAATTAAATATTTAAATTAATTAATTATGATGACTAACTTAATTAAATGATTAATTTAACAATTAATTAAAATTAACTAAAATTAATTAATCACATTATTAATCTTTAATCAAGATAATTAAAATTTATCTTAAATTAAGATTAATAAATATGATTAATTTATTTGAATTAAAGTTAATTAATTTTATTAATCATAAATTAGGTTAATTATCTTAATTAGTTAATTCATTTTATTTATATTATATTTTTTTTACCTTTTTATAGTTTTTTTTTTAGACAGATTTATTGGATCAAGTTCGGTTGACCTGACCCAGAAACACGAACCCACCAACTAAAATGAACAAAAACAGATTAAAATCTAGGCACAAACCAAAGGAATTTAAGGTTCTTTTTTTTGATACAAAGGAATTTAAGGTTCTTGTTTGGCCATTCAATAAAACAAAGAAAGAAAGCGAATAAACTTTTATTCAAATTCAGATCCATGAAATTCAAGCTTGATTTCATTCGCAATATCATCACCTAATACAATTCTAGCATGTCAAACCTAAAGAAGTTAAAACAAACACGACAAAAATCTTTGAAGAAAACAGATCAGGATCAGGGGAGGGATCCCACCCATGGGATCAAGTTCCAACCCTCTCCCTCACTGCCTTTCCCAAAAATCTTCTCTGATCAGAAAAATTACCTAAAAGAAACAAACCCAAAAGATGCACAATCTCCTTCATTGAGCTTTGTGAGTTCAGCAATCGTCTTCCCCTTACTGCCACCTCCGGCAATACCCAAATTTAGACGAAAGAAAAACCCCCTTTCTCCTCCTTGAAGTCTCCCTCTACTACTCTCAAGAACCAGACAGAGACCCCCAAAATCCAACTCCAAAATCAACCAAGGACCTCCTTCCTCATATGATTTTTTCTATAAATATACCCAAATAAATAAAATAAAATAAAATGAAATAAATAAAAAAAACTTGCTTTGTCAATCACTAATGATGCCGATTTTGTCTGGTGTGTGTTGTTTTTTCTGTAGGTAAGGCAATGGCATGGCTGTAGCGTGTAGGAGACAAGGGCGTGGGATTGGGGTGCATAGTGCAAGAGGCGCAGGCTCAGTGCAGCAACAAGGGTGCAAGAGGCAAGAGGCAAGGGCAAGGGCACGGTGCAGAAGAGAGGGGGGGTGCAAGAGGCATGTAAGAGGGGTATGATTGTTGGAATTGGGGCTCAGACGTGTAGGGGGTATGATTGCTAGAAGTGGGGTCAGGCGTGCAGGTGGGAGAGGGGCAAGGCTCGGGTGCGAGGCAGGGGATTTGGGCTCGAGGCAGAGGAGGGTGTAAGCGCGCAGGGGGTAGGGCACGTAGGCGTGCAAAGGGGGGGTGTAGGCATGCATGATTGCTGGTGCTGGCTAACAGGGAGCGCCGACTGGTTTGGGGAGGAAGCTAATTTGGGAGAGAGAAAAGTAAAGATGGAAAAGGAAGGGGAAGGTTCGAGATGCCTTCCCCACACCCCCCTTTTCTTTTGTTTTTGTGTTTGTTTTGGGTTTTTGGCGTTTGGTATTTGGGTTTGGATAATTTAGTGGGTTTTGGTTGGGTTTGGGCTAATTTTTATGGAGTTGGGCCATTTGAGATAAGTTTGAGAAATGGGCTCGATTTATAGCTTCAAGGATTTCATCCCCCAACTTTTTATTTCTTCAATTGAGTCCTTTCTTTCTTCTCCTCCCACTTTTTTTTTGCGAAATTTCCCTTTACTCGCAAACCTAATAATGAAAGTAAAACCCAAACATATTAATTAAGATAAAAACTAAAATAAAATTTTCAATTTAAAAATTTTGAGTTATGATAGTTACCCCTCTTTTCTTTTATTTCTACTAAAAATGAAAAGAAAAGACAAAAATAACTC
>BPVZ01000088.1:1211036-1228162 GCA_020521535.1 Rubroshorea leprosula
GCAACAATTGGATTAACCAAACGAATGAGATAAACAACTAGAAAACCACAAGACGGATTAATTGAACGCATAAGACAAAACGGTTAAGAAATTGCAACAATCGAATAAACCGAGAAAAAAAGTAAAAACTGTTAAAAAAATTCAACAATCGGATTGACCGAACAAATGAAATAAAACAGTTGAGAAATTGCAATGATCAGATGACTGAAGAAGAAAAGTAAAAATGGCTAAGAAACCACAACGATAGTATAGACTGATCATGAAAAGTAAAAGCGGTTAAGAAAACCGCAACAATCAAATAAATAGAACAAGAAAAGTAAAAACAGTTAAGAAACCGCAACGGTCAAATGACTAAACAAGTAATGTAAAAATGGTTTTATAACCACAATGGTCGAATGACTGAATAAGTGAAAACGGTTTTATAACCGCAACAGTCGAATGACCGAACAAGTAAAGAAAAAATGGTTTTATAACCGCAATGGTCGAATGACCGAACAAGTAAAGTAAAAATAGTTTTATAACCACAACGGTAAAATAACCGAACAAGTAAAGTGAAAACGATTTTATAACCGTAACAGTGGAATGACCAAATAAGTAAAGTAAAAATGGTTTTATAACCGCAAGTTGAGTAGTAACGGTTGTATAACCGAGCTAGTTGAGTAGAAATGGTTTTATAACTGAGTAAAAAATGGTTTTATAACCGAACAGGAAACGATTTTATAATCGGGCAAGAAACAGTTTTATAACCAGGTAAGAAATGGTTTTATAATCTTATGTTCATTGTGTTGTGTGCTCAACAATCTTATGATCATTTTTGTGTAGTAGCTTAATAGATTCATATTCATGTATACGCTATTGAATGCCAAAGGTAGAATCTCATTTGTTTCCCATAAGGAGATATTTGAAAATATTGCCCCATTAAGTTGAACTTTCATTTGCTATTGGAATTTCAGCTAGCATGGATGACTCCTTAGCTATTGAATTTAGCTTCCTTTCTCCCTGTAATTCTCATCCAACCTCTCAAATTCATCAAGAGATTTTGATTAGATAAACAATTATATTAATTGAAATAAAGCCTCATGTTCAACTAGCATTCCCAGTACTGAATAAAAGGTAAGGTTGGAGTAAAATGCGAACAGAATGATTGCAAAGATTTATTTCATTAGATTCAAGCAAGGTTAGGATGATCAAAAGGTCAACTTCAAATAGTGACAAAAAGAAGTTTGACCAATAATACAAGATTTTGATGCAACTGGTTACAAGATATTTATACCATAAATCATTACTTCAGATCATGTTTTCTTTGCAACTCTGCCCGTCAGTCCTTTAGTCCATGAGAGAGTCTCATTCCTTCTCTGAATATTGACACTTCAAATCTTTCCCCTTTTCATGAACTAACTCTTATGCTTAGAATAAGGAAGTTTCCAACTACCACTGCCAGAAGCCTTGTTGCTTCTTTTCTTTTTCTTTTCTCTCTCTCTCTTTTTTTTTTTTATTTGGTCTCTTGATAGAGAAAGCTTTAAATCCTCATATAAGGACTTTCATATAAGCTTTTAACATGGCTTGGGGTTAGGTTATGATGAAAGAAAGGATCAAGACTCAAAATCCATATATTCCCCTCACGTCTCTCGTTTCACTTCTCCGATCATTAATGTGGGTTAATAGAAAAAAAAAATCATTCTGCTTTTGTAAATTTGAATGATTATTTTTTGAGTTTTCAACCTAATTCTTTTTTTTTTTCAGCAATAATAGTTTTTTCCAATATCGGCATTCATTGGTTGATGATAATCAATTCCATCTGGATATCTCAACAAGAGTGCTCCTCTGGAGACGGCTTCTTTAACAACATAGGGCCCTTCATAATTAGGTGCAAATTTGCCCTTAGGGTCCCTTTCACTTGGCATAATCTTCCTTTAGACAAGATCTTATTGATGAAACACTCTAGGTTTGACCTTCTTGTTGTAAGTAGTTGCCATTCGTTGCTGATAACATTGGCCATGACAAAAAGCTGCCAATCTTTTCTCATCAAACAAGTTGAGACTATTGACCCCTTTTTTTTTTCTTTTTTTTCTTTTTTTGAGTATTGATTTTTATCTCCTTTCTGTCATCTTCAGTGCCTTGATCAATGGTTTCTAGCTCTTGAGTTGGTTGCAGCTTTGGTTTTTTCTCTCTTAGCATTTGAGTTAGTTCATGAGAGGGATCAAGACTTTTCATTGTCTTCTTCATTATAAGTCTGATCATCCATCTCATATACAAAGTTTGGCATGGCATCATTGTTTGAAGATTCATCATTAGCAAGCCTGAAAATTTGGGATGTAAATAAATGGCCAAATGATAATAAAGCAAAGCAAAGGTAAGAACATATTACTGAATAACCTCATAAAATATGTCATTAAAGAGCGGCTTGTATAATGAAAGTTCAAGTAAAGTTGCCTCATGATGATTTTTTTTTTTTTTTTATAATGATAGGTAAGATTGCAACATGTTTCATTGAAAGAAAAGCATGGGAATACTAGAAGCATGATAACATAAATTTCAGAAAATATAAAAGTGCTTGTTGAATCCCTCCCTTCATGTAGTCACAAGCAGAACTACTAGAGGCTAACCCTTTTACTCAAAGATTAAAGCTGCAAAGAGAAGTTTCGCTGTTCAATTCGCTTGAGAGCTTCCATTGCCTAGAGAAATTCCCCTATCAAATTCCAGTTCTTCCTCATCTAGAGCATTTATAGTCAAATTTCCCCATAAGTCACATAGTGATTCTTCTTTCACTGATTCAAGAGGTGCAAACTCATGCAAACCCATTGGAGCTTTCGCATGATGAACAAGATGAAAGTTGAGGTGCTTCTCCATAAATGCCCTTTCAACGAGTATCTTCATCCACCATTCCTTGGGATCTATCATGTTGGCTGGCCCAAAGTAGTTGAAGCCAAAACTATCTTCCTCCTCATCAGAACAGACCTCATTAGTGATATCTTTCACAACCACCTCCTCAAACTGTGCTATGTGTTTTTCTAACTCTTGAGCAGATACAAACTTTAAGGATCCCATTGCTTGTAGCACCTTAACCTTTTTCTAAAAATCTTCACAATCTCACAAAGCATGCCCCTTCATATTGGACTGGTAAGGACACACCAAGGCATCATCAATCATCGCAAGCGAAACATTCCAGCTCCTTTGCGCAATCGGCTGAATCAAATCATACTTTGTCAAAATGGCAAACAATTCATCAAGAGACCAAAAACTAGCATTCTCTAACATGGGCTTTTCAACTTCATCAAAGGGCACCATATTCATTGTCCTGCATCGTGAGGGGGTAAAAGATTTCAAGTATGTTCGGAGTACTCTTGGCTTCATTAACATCGAACTGAAGTTTACCTTCATCGATAAGATCTTGAATTTTTATTTTCAAAGTTGCATAGTATTCAAAACCATGACCCACCACATTGGGATATTTGTACTTAGCTTGCGGATCATACCAGTACGGATAAGGTGGTTGAATAGGGTTCACTTGCACTGTCTCTAATAAACCCACTATAACTAATTGTTTCAACGCCTCACCATAAGGGATTAGAAGCTTAGTGAACTTACCTATTTGTAGATGGGAATTGCTGCCTCAACAAAGTGTGAGCATTAAAGTTTGGCCTCTTTTGAGAGTAAGTGGTAGGCTTATAAGCTTAGGTGTATTGCAATTGAGGTTGGCACTTATAAGGAATATTGGCCACATTATAAAATGGTTTTGCATGACAAGTGGAAATATGACTCAAAGCTTCTTCATCTTCTTTTCTTCCTCTGGGTGTAAACTTCTTTGAAGTAGATCTGGCACTACCCATTTTGACTTGCTCTAACTACCTCTGGATGGCTTGAAAGTCCATAATTATGCTTGTCTTAAGTCCATCTTCAATTTGTTCACCCACTATCACTAGCCTAGCAAAAGTATATCCCACATAAGGAGCTAACCATGCACGAAAGGTTCCAGTAGTTGACTTGATAAAGAGAGAACAGATTTCACTATTAGTGAGGGGTGGGATAACTTTAGCTACTTCTGATCTCCATTGTTGAGCAAATTCCTTGAAAGTCTCATTGCCTTTCTTGGTGATTCTCTACAAGCTATCTCTTGTAGGGACCAAGCTCATTATACTCATACTGCTTCATGAAAGCTTGATAAACATCCTTAAAAGTGCGAATCTTCTTATCAAGACTGGAGAACCAAATATTTGCTGAGCCTGAGAGACTATCTTGAAAATAATGGATGAGCACCTTCTCATCATTAGCATACAATGCCATTTTCCTGGCATACATCTGCAAATGGGCATAAGGCCAACCCGAACCATCATACTTGTCAAAATCCGACTGCTTGAACTTGAAATTTGTCTGAATTCCCAGATAGTAACAAAGATCATCCAAATCAATAGAACTATAAGCTTACGGCCTTTACATAGCTTTCAAAGCCTCTTCCAACTGTTGCAACTTGTGATCGACCTTTTTTGACTTCCCATCCTCCAGAGCAAGTTTCCATATCTCAACGTAGGGGGTAACTTGAGTAGTTGGCACTTTTCCCATCAAATGTGGCATGTTAAAGGCAAAAGGTGTAGTTGTGGACAAAGTGGGGTTGTTCATCTCTAATGTTGGGTGTGAGGTTTCAAAGGGCAAAGATGATATTTGTGGAGCATGTGAAGATGACTCCCCCATTAAAGGCTGATTCTCATAAATAGGTGGAAATTGCAATTGTGTGACCATGGGATCCTTAGCATGATTACCCGATGTGATGGTAGATGATGGAATAGAGACAGGTGGTGCTGGTGTTGTGGGCACTAATGATGAAAGTGAAGGAACTGAACCAGTAGTCAAAGTGGACAAAGTAATACTGATAGTTTGAAGAGTAGCAACCATACTTTGCATTGTAGCTTCCAACTTATCAACCCTCTCATCAACGACTGATTTCTATAGATTAGTAGTAGCATTTTCCTTAGACATTTTGATTACTCTAAATCTGAGCAAATACGAAGAACATCGCTTTTTGAAGACCTTTCGCCTTGGAGCTATGATTAGAAGAATTTTAGCTATCAACAAAAATGTAAAGACAAAAAGGAAAAATTAGAAAACTAAAGAGATTTTTAGCCTCTTTTGATTGAACCATGAGTTTCCCCTTCGAAGTTCCATATGGATTCCCACATTGGCATTTCCATCTTGTACGAAGATATCCACCAATTTTACAATGAGTTGTGCTAAAACATAGCTTTTCATTACTAAATAACCACAAGTTAACAAGTAGTATAAAGTTGCATTTAAAGTGCTACAAGCCTTCATTCTTTTAAAGCTAAAACAAACTCATTACAGAACATAAACCTTAATATAGCCTTTTAAGCACATTAGACATGTCAATGATAAAGTCGAAGAATGGTTGGAAAAATCCCCTCTCAATTGGATGGGTCCTTTGAGCAATGTGGTGATGAGTCTCTACCATTTTTTCCTCGAATTAAGTCATCAAAGCGGTTATGTCGATGACAACTTCACGCAAGCCGGTGTCCACTTCAATAAGAGCTTGGTTCTTTTGCTTCTCAACTTGGAGTTGATAACACATGTCTTCCATGGCAATCTTATAAAGATCAGGTTCATGGTCATGTTTTGCAGTTGCTCTTCCAATTGCTTATTGGCTTTGCGAAGGTGTTCATTGTGCTTTGTCAATTGGTGCAGATAAGAGATGGTTTCTTCAGGCAGAAAACTCCAACAAAGCCTTGTGTGTAGCAGGTTGTGTCTTGGATGTGTAAGAATCCATATTTCTTTTCAAAGATCACAAATGGTTCAAACAAAAAGGGCTTGAGAACTAAACACAAAATGACCAAATAAATATACTAATAAGAGAACAATCAAAGATCAAATAAAATGAAAATATGATATGAGGCTTGAAAATTAAAATTTCTATCCTAATTATGACTTTTACGTCATTGGATATACTTTTGACAAGGAAGAAAGATTGCATTCAGTCAAGCAAGTTTTCATTGTTTGTACAAAAGCTCCCGAGTAACCCATCTTTCCCCAAGCTCTTCAAGTTGTGCTCTCCTTCTCCCCTTGCTTTGACTACTTTGCTATTTGTAGTTCCTTTTGTAGAGCATCATAATCAGACAATAAGTTGTTGTAAGCATTCCTCCACTTAATCACTTTTCCTTTCAACTCTTACTGTTTAGTCACTTTCTCCACAAGCTCTTTGTTCTCCTTTTCTCTTGCCTTAAGATCCGCCTTTACTCGTAGCAGCTTTTTCCTTTGTTCTTTGGCAAACTCCAAGCTCTTCTTTCACTTCCTACAAATTTCCTTACTAGCAGCCAAATCTCTTTCTAAAAAGGCAATCTTGTCTTTCAACCCTGCCACTTACTAATGGATAACTCCTTCCCTCTTTTAAGTAATTCATGATCAAGAGCTAACTCATCATACTTCTCTAGCAGCTGACATCTTTGAGCATGGCTAAGCTCCAACTTAACGATTAAGTCCATGACGGTAGAGTTTTTTGTATTTTTCACCTCCGGTGGCAAAGAAAGCTTAGCTATCCAACTCAATCTCCATTGCTCATATTATGGTCTAGTCCCTTTCTCTTTCCATATAGGTAGCATCCTACATTTCTCCCACATCTCATGTGCTTTGGATACGTTGTCAACAATTGTTGGGGAAGACATGTAATCAAAGTATGACTGCTATGCGTCATCAAGATGACGAATGCTTTGTGCTTTTCCAAACTGACGAGATGTCAACTCCACTGAATATCATCATTAACAGTTGCTGCTAGAAGTGATTGATGCCAATCCTTCGTCTTTCTATCTTTCACAAGAACACTGAATAAAGCTTCAAATTGAGGACCCCTCAAGTGACCATGTGCCTATTCAATGAATAACTCAATGCAACTCGAGAAATGGCCAGATCTTTTAGCCAAGATTACTTTCATAGGCCACAAACTTTCAGCTACCACTGTAGAAGCATGGTTAAATGCCGAAGTATGCAACAATTGCTCAAACAAAGCTACCACCATAGGTGCAATGGTCTTGACATAGATAGGGAAGATCACCATGCCATAAATTCTCAATCCCACAAAGTTGATCCTTTGAGGAGATGTCATGCCTTTCAATCTCTTTCTCAAAGCCATTAACGCCGCATTCCAATCGGACCCATAAGAATCATCTCTAGTTGTTACCAATGGTTGTGAGAATTCAAATGAAAACCCCCACATAGCTTGCAACATTTTTTGAACTTTTTCTAGTGTGAACTTCATATGTTATGTTTAAGGAGTGAAGGTACAAGAATCCACCGCAAGACTACACCGTAGGAAGTGATGATATTGATCAATGGTGGGCACCAACTCAAACTGGGGGAACACAAAAGCTTGATATTGAGGGACATAGAATTTCAACATAGCTTGGAACAAGTTCCAATCCGGCACCATTGACAATAGATTCTCGATGCACCCAAATCGGTCCTCAAAGTCATGCTTCTCTCTAAAGGTCAACAAGCCATAAGCTTATTTCAACAGTTTCAAGTCGAGTTTGGAGGTATTGACTGAAAAGATTGACTCCTTAGCCTTCTTAGCAATAGAATGAGATGTGACATCTTACCCAAGTCTTTTCCCTTGTCTAGTTGTATCCTTTGTAAAATCCATGTCTAATGCACGATCTTACCTAAACACAAGGCCTAAAATAGTTAAACATAAATCATACCTTCACATGCAATACCTCATTGAATGTGCAAAAATAAGCTGCCATATGTGCAAACGAAGGTTAGTGAAGTAAAATGCCCCTTTTGTCCCTTAAACATAGGACGCCTAGCCTCACAGGTGGGATGCTAAGGGAAACATGTCCTAGGGTTGGTATCTCTCTGAGGCCAATACATGTTTTCCTAAAGGGCATTAGGCCTTCTCAACCATTTATCCTTTCAAAATCAATAGGAGATATTTCCAAAAGCTAATACACAGGATGATATTACATCATCAAGTGTCGCATTAACCAATGGACACAATCTAATGGGGACCGATCTTACTCCTCAAAGCGGGAAGAATTGCTCCTTCTTCCAAGCCAAATTCATAACAATTCAAACTAGAGGTCGGGTTCACCTCCAACACGGACCTAATGCAAAATGAGAGTGAGTGTGTGCAAAGGGGCATGACACTCCAATAACCTGCACAATGGCAACTACAAAAATATCAATATATATCCCACGTCAAACAGACAAAGTAAACAAGCGAATAAAACATGTAAAGCACCCAATAGATATAGCATCCACAAACAAACCTACTTACACAACAAGAAAGGACTCACCTAGTACTCCCATGCCAAATGCAAAAGGGTTAGTACATACACACACAAGCGAGTAGGCATGTAAGTATATTGCATGGTGAATAAGTATGTAATATCAATGATAGATGAGCATGCGAGATGATATGATGCATGAACATGCGAACAAGACATGATGCGTGTCAAGATATAGAAAGAGAACTAGTTGAAAGTAGAACAATAAAAGCAACCACCAAAACAAAAGGCAAATAAGCAACCATTACCACACAGCAAACACATGCAACAAACGACAAAGACCAACAAAGACTCAACAAAGAAAATCAAGAGCTGAAAAATTCCCTAAAGTTAAAGTATTAGTTCGACCCTCGTGAACCTAGAATGTTGAAACTAAAGATTCTGGGTTTGATTCCTCAGTTGAGTACCCAATCTGTTGACGACCACTTAAAATTTCAAAATAATGAAAAATTAAGTGTAAAATATAAAAAGGTGGGAGTTGCCACTCGTCCAAATTATAAGGTGAGACAAGTCACCGAAAACGGGTCTACGTAGAAAGCGGGGTTCGAGGGTTCGGTTAGGAGTGAGGAAGGGCATATGTGCACCTCACAATCCTCCGCTTAAACATGGTTGCATATTTAAAATTGGGCTTTTAATTCTACTTATTCATTATGTTTATATTTGGGTCTTAATAAACAAACTTGAAAAAGAGATAAACCAAATTGCAACATTTTTAACATTTTGGACTAAAATGGACAAAATCAAAGACATGCATGCACAATGAACACAAGTAAAAATTAAAGTCAAAACATAAAGGATTGAATTGATTAAATTCAAAACATAAAGGATTGAATTGATTAAATTCACAAACATGGAGGATTGATTTAAAGAAAGAGTTGAGACCTATGGACTAAATTGCTTAATTATAAAACTCTTGGGTGAAATTGAAATGAAGAAAGGTCATTTTGACTTTAACTAATATTAAAGGAAATTAAGGATTTAAATTAATTAATTATGATGATTAACTTAATTAAATGATTAATTTAACAATTAATTAAAATTAACTAAAATTAATTAATCACATTATCAATCTTTAATCAAGATAATTAAATATGTATCTTAAATTAAGATTAATAAACATGATTAATTTATTTTAATTAAAGTTACTTAATTTTATTAATCATAAATTAGGTTAATTATCTTAATTAATTCATTCATTTTATTTATATTATATATTTTTTTACCCTTTTTTAGTTTTTTTTAGATAAACTTACTGGATCGGGTCAGGTTGACCGGACCCAGAAACACGAACCCACCA
This sequence comes from Rubroshorea leprosula, assembly GCA_020521535.1. Taxonomy (NCBI): domain Eukaryota; kingdom Viridiplantae; phylum Streptophyta; class Magnoliopsida; order Malvales; family Dipterocarpaceae; genus Rubroshorea; species Rubroshorea leprosula. Next base: position 1,220,622 of record BPVZ01000088.1, read on the forward strand.
TCTAAAATGAGCAAAAACAGATTTTAATCTAGACTAGACCTAGCAAACGGGCAGGTTGTGTCGGGTTAGAGTCGGGTCAGAACGGGTAACGGGTCAAAATGGGTTGGGTTAAAACGGGTCACGGATCAATGAAGGCAAACCCTAACCCGTCCATCACGGGTCACGGGTCAATCTGTAGGTTGACCCAATTATTTTTTTTTTCTCTATAATTTGTACCTATTATCATTCAAATAAAATTATTCAAAAGATTTAAAAAAAATTTTAATATCTTATAAAAATAATTTTTTCCATTAATTTAATATATACATATTTATAGTTTCTCATAATCACCTTTTTTATTTCCCTTCAAAAAATAGTGTTAATCAAATTTAAGAACACTACACTTATAAATCTCAATAGTAAAAAAAAAAAAAAAAGCAATAATAACATGACAACCAAAAAACACAAACCCCATTGGAACATATTTGTTTTAGTCATTACTTTCAAAAAATAATCAATTGAATGCATCTAAGTAAGCAAAGGAGCAAATCAAGTAAAATTTTTACTTGGAATAGAAAGAAAACTCAAAAGCATAAGTAAGTAAACAACTTACCTTGAAGTTTTTAGAGAGAAAAGTTGGTGACAAAAAGAGCACTTGCCGGACTCATAGGAGAAAAAAAGAAAAGGCTGAGTGGACACAACGGTGACTCGATAAAACTAAGATCTAAGTCTAAGATAATGTTAAAGACTAAAGAGAAAATGTGGAGTCAAAACTTGAAAGTCAAAGGTTATATGGACTATGGAAGTTGAAGAATATGAGAAAAGTTTGAAGTTTGAAGAGTTAGAGTCTTCGAGAGTATTAGGGCAAGCAAGAATAGGAAAGGTCGGGAGGTGAGTTATGAGTGGAGTGGGATTATTTTTACTTTTAGAAGATGATGAGTCAAGAGAATCAATTAGTTAATTAGGGAATATTAGTCAATTATTAGAGGTTTAGGTGGAATTGGAAATTAGAAAACAAAATAAATAAATAATAAATTTAAAAATTTTAAATTTTTAGATAGGTAAACGGGTCAAACCTGTTAACGCGATGGGTCAACCCGTTATTGACCCGTGACTCGTCGGGTTCTCTTAACGGGTCATTAACAGGTCACAGGTCATAAATATATGACCCTAACCCGTTTTAAACGGGCAGTAACGGGCGGGTTAACGGGTTGGGTAAAAAATTGCCAGGTCTAATCTGGACAGAAACCAAAGGAATTTAAGGTTCTTGTTTGGCCATTCAATAAAACAAACAAAGAAAGCGAATAAACATCCATTCAAATTCATATCCATGAAATTCAACCTTGATTTCATTCACAATATCATCACCTAATACAATTCTAGCATGTCAAACCTAAAGAAGTTAAAACAAATACGACAAAAATCTTTGAAGAAAACAAATCAGAATCATGGGAGGGATCCCACCCAGGGGATCAAGCTCCAACCCTCTCCCTCATTGCCTTTCCCAAAAATCTTCTTTGATAAAAAAATTACCTAAAATAAACAAACCCAGAAGATGCACAATCTCCTTCAATGAGCTTTGGGAGTTACAACAATCATCTTCCTCTTATTGCCACCTCCGGCAATACCCAAACTCAGATGAAAGAAAAACCCCCTTTTTCCTCCTCGAAGTCACCCTCTACTACTCTTAAGAACTAGACAGAGACCCCCAAAATCTAACTCCAAAATCAACCAAAGACCTTCTTCCTCATCTGATTTTTTCTATATATATACCCAAATAAAAAAATAAAATAAAATGAAATAAATAAAAAAAACTTGCTCCATCCATCACTAATGATGCCGATTTTGTCTGGTATGTGCTTTTTTTTTTTTAGGTGAGGTAGGGGCATCATTGTAGCATGCAGGAGGTAGGGGTGTGGGATTAGGGCGTGAGATTGGGGCGTAGAGTGCAGGAGGCACAGGCTCGGTGTAGCAACAGGGGCACAGGCGACAAGGGCAAGGGCAAGGGCACGGTGCAGAAGAGAGGGGGGGTGTAAGAGGCATACAAGAGGGGTATGATTGCTGGAAGTGGGGCTTAGGCATGTAGGGGGGTATGATTGCCATAAGTGGGGCTCAAGCATGCAGGTGAAAGAGGGCAAGGCTTGGGTGCGAGGCAGAGGATCTGGGCTAGGGGTAGAGGAGGGTGTAGGCGCGTAGGCATGCAAAGTGGGGGTGTAGGCATGCATGATTGCCGATGATGGCTGACAGGGGGCGCTAGCTGGTTTGGGGAAAAAGCTAGTTTGGGAGAGAGAAAAGTAAAGATGGAAGAGGAAGGGGAAGGTTTGAGATGCCTTCCCCATTTTTCCTTTCTTTTTTGTTTTAATGTTTTTTGTTTTTTGGGTTTTGTGGGTTTGGTATTTGAGTTTGGATAATGTAGTGGGTTTTGGTTGGGTTTGGGCTAATTTGTATGGAGTTGGGCCATTTGAGATGGGTTTGAGAAATGGGCCAGATTTATAGCTTCAAAGATTTCATCCCCCGACTTTTGATTTCTTCAATTGAGTCCTTTCTTTCTTCTCCCACATTTTATTCGCGAAATTTCCCTTTTCTCGAAAACCTAACAATGAAAGTAAAACCCAAACATATTAATTAAGATAAAAACTAAAATAAAAATTTCAATTTAAAAATTTTGAGTTATGACAACTGCCGTTCGATCCTTATGGACTAACTAGAAAGGTACAACCTGTAAGTCCAGCGTGGGGTGTGGAAGGTTTTGATCCTTTTGTTCCAGGAGGAATAGCCTCTCATCATATTGCAGGAGGCACATTGGGCATATTAGCGGGCTATTAAAAACATCAATAGAATTAATTAAAATTTTATGATATTCAACATTATACATAAAAGTATACATAAAAGGCAAATAATACTAACCAATCAATCTTCATGGATCCCAACTGAAATGCATCCAGTAGTGTAGGTCACACGAGGACCCTTTTGCTCAGTTCATCCAACGCCCACTTCCACTTTGCTAGCAAAATCTTAAAGGTTTCTCTATGTATGAATTCAGGTAATTTCTTTGAAGTGTCCCATCTCTTTCAAACTAGATGAAGCTTGTTCCAAAAATGGTTTTAGCAATGCTTTCTCCAAATTTAGTAGACATGAGCACCATCCTCTTCCCAACAATAAGTCTTCTACAATATTAAAATTAGTTAAATTAATTGACAATAGATTTGATATTATAAAAAAAACTGGTAGAGTTTCCTCTAAAATATCAACTCTCTCCCTGTTAATCATAAAGAAAAAGAACATTTAAATTATCAAACCCATCCATATCACGATTACTCACACCAAATTCTAAGCAGTAACATCGCAATAATCAAGATCTCAATATTTCTAAGGGGAAATTACACTTAATTTATTTGTGGTTTAAGATAAATATACTCAACAACTTGTGGTTTTAAAATGTGAACTTAAAGGCCTATTTTTTGAATTTCACTTTTTTTCTTACTTCCTCTAATGTCCTTCCCCATTAACATTGCCTTCCCACCTAGCAATACAAAATACAGTTTCTGCACCAAAATAAACCTGTAAGATATGGATTAAGCTTATTGATTTTTTACAATATGTTACACTCTAGTCATAGCTTCTTCTAGATAATGACCCAAAATTCAAGCATAATTCAAGGGTTTGTTGAAATCTAAAGTCAAAATAAAACTATAAAGGTACCTTTGTGAAGGCATGCATTTGGTTTTTAGGCTCACACTTAAATGCCAAGGCATGGAGAATTTGTCATTAATTAAATTAAATGATCATGAAGGAAACAAATGCATTTTAACCATAAGTCATCTTTTAAATTGGAGATTAGGGGCTAAATGTATGAATGTGGGGAAGAGAAGGGACCCCAACTCCTTCTTGTGAAAAGGGAATGAAAAAGCCAAGATATTGGATTGACACATGTAAAAGAATTTGTTAAGAGATATATGCATTGGGATTTGTTAAATTTCCCTTAATTAAAATATGCAAATCCAATTACCAATAGTTGTTTAGCATCAAATTGAAGTTGGAAGATGGGAAACAAGAGCTAGGAGTCTTGAGATAAACATGACAACCATTTAATTAAAGCCTTTAGTTGAGATTACTTTAGTCAAAGTAAGGATTTATTAAAATCCTAAAGAACTCAAGCATGAAATGGGAATCCCCTCTTGTGTGGAGAATTTCACTTTTTTTTCATTCATGCTAATATTTTGTAACAAATTTCATTTAAAGCACAACATATTTACATTTGAATTTGCTCTAGATGGTAATATATTTTAGTACCATAGGTTTTTAAGTGTACCTACCCTAAACCACAAGTAGGTTAAGTGTAATTTTCCCCTATTTTAAACTCATCCATATGAAAATCAATTGATAATAGATTGGATTTTATAAAAAAAAAAAAAAAGCCTTAAATATTAACTTTTCCCTTATTAATCATAAAGAAAAAGAACATTTAAAATATCAAAAACATTCATATCAGGATCACCCACACCAAATTCTAAACATCAACATCACAATACTTAAGATTTCAACTATTTCAAACTCATCCATATGAAAATCAATTAATAATATATTGTATTTATTTTTGTTTTTTTTTTTTAAAGGGCAAAGTTCTGTCTAAACTATCAACTTTTCCCTTATTAACCATAAAGAAAAAAAAAAACATTTAAAATATCAAACACATCCATATCATGATCACCCAAACCAAATTCTTAGCATCAACATCACAATAATTAAGATCTCAAATATTTCAAAGTCAAAATTATTCAAGTTTTGGACTAAGAAAATAGTTCAAAATACTCTTTTGCTTTTTATTGTAATAACCATTTCAATTTGGTACTAATTAAGTGCTCTCACTTTAGAAAGCTAATAAAAAGTATGGTTCTTGCCACCAATATCATCTGTACCAGGTAAGCTTCAAATAATGCAATGAATGATATAACAAAGCCACAACAAATAAGCTTGGGAGAATGCAATTGGAAATTTGTAATACTTATATCAAAATCTATTAATATTTAATCTCATTTTCATACCTAGAACATCTCCCAAGCAAGCCTCTTCTTTTCCTCTGGCCAATTAAATAAAAAAAGGATAGGTTAATCATATAAAAATACTTCCATATAATTGTTGTTGTCCTACCAATTCTCTCATTGCTAAATGACCAATGGTGATTTAATTTGAGCACTTTTCTTTGACTCGAGTTTGCCGAGGCTTCATCTTCCTTATCCATGCCACATTTTGTCTTTTGGATAGCATGAGATAGCTCTTCCTTAGGTGCAACATCTAACTCAGGATCAAGCTGAGAAAACTTAGTAGCAAGCTCAGCCTCTAAATTACACTCTTTAGCCCCCTCCTCCGCATCCTCCTCCACATCCTTCTCTTCCTCTATTTGTGCCTTATCACCAAGGTCCTAATCAAGCAATAGGGGTTACTATTGCTGCACTTATGAGGGTGGTTGGGTCAAAGTAGGCAACTGTTGTTATTGTAGTTGTGTGGCTCGTTGGATCAAAGTGGGCTTGTCATGCCCTAGAATTGGGAGCGAAACACACGCTATACACCTGTGAGAGGATCCCACAAATACACAAGGCTCAAACCTGCTTAATTCATAACTAGCAATCCATAACTAATATCAATATCTTAAAATAAAATTTGACTTTCAAGAGCCAAAGCATTGCTAGGGTAAAAGTATACCAAAACTTATACAAGTCCATCAGTATAGTCATTACTATCTCCAAGGAGAAATCTAGTCTACAAAAGAATGCCCTATGGTCCAAAGGCTATGTCATTTTTTTTTTTTTTTTGGTTTAGCAACCTAACTCCAAAAGACAAGAGGCTAGCTTTCTAACTCGTCACTCCCCTTAGGTTCCTTCATCTCAAGTCTCACTACCTGATATGGTGGACAAGGAAAATCATGAGATATATCAATAAGTAAAATATGGGTAATCCTTATTTAAAGTTAAAGTATACTAACAATGTAATCAAGTATCAAGATAAAACTGGTACAAGTATGGGAATGAAATAGATATCTCTTCTATAAGTCATGATCAGCGTTTATAAATCTCTCATTGGCGGGCACAGAAATTGCTAGTGTATAATCCCACAAGCAAGATAATAAGTATAACATGAACCAATTCTACAATTAACATGTCGACATATGCTAGCGTTTATAAACCCCCCACTAGTGGACACAGTAAAACATGACAATATTGGAGACGAAACTAGGCAAGAGTTAACAGGAAAACCATAATTTACAATTAACTTTTAGATCATCAGGGCAGTTAAGTAAACTCGAAATAGGCATACTCAACTCAATAATAATAATAATAATTTCAAACCAATCATGCTCGTGTTTGTGTAAAATGAGTTTAGTCCCACCACCATCTCAACAACCATCCGAAACATGATTTCAAAAATCTTTGCCTTAAAATCCAAGGGCACTACCATACTTTTATTTACCTCATCTTGTAGCTATACAACAAGCAAGAATTTCAAGGTTTCAAGGCTTCAAGGAGATGAAGGTGACTTAGAACTTATGCCACATCAAAGAATAAACAAGATTACAAAATACCCCATTTAGCTGAATTGACTTCGAATACCAATATCAAGTTTCTATCCAAAGAAACAATTTCTTCCTGTACATCCTTACTATTTCTACCCATTGAACTCTTATTAACATATTAATATATTTAACCATACCTAGAGTATGTTTAAAACACCACCAAAAGTCACACGCAATAGCAATTATTTCTAAGCAAAACAATAGCAGTTATAGGCAAAACAACAGTAAAATAGTAGTAAAATAGCATAATTTTTTGGGTTAAAACAACAGCCATTTATGGGCAAAATAGTAGAATTTTCTGGGCATTATCAGTAGCCAAAAAGCACCCGAAATTCTAGGCAAATGGAGCAGAAAACAACAATTAATTAAATAAAATTTTGGGCTAAGCTAAACTCTTTAGAAGCATGATTTTTCTCAAAATTGCAAGAACTAAAACTTTTTTTTTTTTTTTGTAGCTTAAAAGTAGGGCAACAATGTAGTCTTTTAAACAACAGAAACTTATGATTATTGAAGAGGAAAACAAGTTAGGACTGAGGCAAGCATCACAAAATTAGCAAAGCAGAAACCCTATACCCAATGTAGAACTTACAACCAAAATGAAGCAAAAGTAGTTAACAACAAAACTTCTATAGAAATAGGGCATGGTAGCAGTAAGAATAGTGCAAAAAATTTAGCACCATACCAACAAACTAAAGCAAAATGGCTACAAAAATTGGAACCCTCAAGCAAATTTTAGGAAGGAATTTCGAACAACATACTACCTAGATCTAATCAGCAAAACTAAGGATGAATTATGGCTGTTTTTCTTACCGAAAGATGCTAAGAATGGCGACCTGCTACATCACTTTAGTTACCTAACACGGACCAAGAATTGGGGAGAAGGCAACAACAACAAGATCTAGATTGATCATGGTTTTAGAGTCATAATCTTACAAATCCCTAAATCAAACTTAGGAGGAAAAAGAAGAACTAAATCTCACTTGATTTTTCA
>BPVZ01000088.1:1228262-1251922 GCA_020521535.1 Rubroshorea leprosula
GAGGGAAAGGAGAAAAATGTGAAAATTAGCACTAGCCTTCTTTTAATCACCCAACTTCCTCTTTTAACCCCCCTTAAGTTTGTAAGTTTTGTTATTGAGCCCAACAATAATTATTTCTCCCACATAAGTCCTTAACTAAATTTTATGTTTTAAGAAATCTTTATTTTGATTTTTATTTTATTTATTATTATTATTATTTGGGGGTATTACAAGGCTGTTGTTGTTGCAACTACTATTGTGAGAGAGGCTGACACAAATTGGCCAACTATTGCTATGAGAAAGGCTGGCTCAAACTAGGCAATTGCTGCCGTGTAGGGACAACCCTACGAGGCCCACATATAAGATGCCGAAGTTGCTTTTGTGGTTTATTTGATAGATTATTGGGTTCTTTAAAGGATAATGCACCTTGAGTACCTTGTCTCATATCTGTATACACAAAATAATAAAAATACATAAGCTTTCAATTCATAGAGATAACCAAAACTTTTATGAATCATAATAAAAAAATTTAAAGATACCATAAATAGAATAAATAAAACAGATAAATATAAAAAAATACAATATATTATATATAAATATATAAAGATAACATAAACTATAAATATAATTATAAATATATATAAATATAATATATTTAATATAATTTGTGAGAGTTTCTGCCATTTTACTTTCTTTTAATCTAATGAATGGTGGATTATTCTTTCTTAGGGTGTGAACATTTCATTATAAACTTCCTCAAAATTAGATACCTGGTTATTCCAATATATAATTCTTTTCATGCAATAAAAGAGATTTGCTAATGAAAGTACTACACATGATGATGGAACCAGCCTTTAGTAGCCAAGAAAAGAGATGGAAAAACTCAGGCATATTTGTTGCATTCATGCACACACAAAGCTATTTATATTCCTTGTCCATGCCCTGAGCCCTCTCTTGCCATATTCCACTACAAAGGAAAAGTAAATTCCAAGATATGAGAAAATCCTAGTGAAGCTAGCTTAACCAATAAAATATTAAACATGTTCATACCCCTATTAAATACATTTGAGAATAAAAAAAACACCAACTGCAACATAGGGGGAAAGTTCTTCAAAATCCTCCTCAACCTATATGCTGACCCGAGAGAAGGCAGCGAAGGATAATCATTCTAGGAGGTAGAGGTGGAGGTTATCCATGCTGTCAACATCCATAAAGTCCCTCATCATTAGCAAGAATCCTAGCTAGAAGAGAGAATGTTCTAGTTGAAATGGTGTACCCTATAAGGTCTCTGCTGAATTGATTTCTTTAATTTTGTAAGGGGAAGATATAGAATAAAATGATGGGTGGGACCAAACTGTAATATTAATTGGCAAGTGATTTCATTAGTTATCATCACTTAATTGATTACATGAATTGGCAAGATAAGGAATAAGATTCAAATAAAATACAATATAAAATGTAAAAATATAATATAATATAATACTTATACTCAAAATCTATAAAAGGTTATGAATCTAATATGAAAATTTATGTAAAATTAATTAAAATATCTTAATTAATAAATTTTAACATGTACCTAAGAAAATAGGTTAAATAAGCCATTTTATTATACAATCTTCTACATTATAGTTTTTCCAATCTATTACATATTAGATAGACTTAAAGAAAAGTTGTTTCCATTTAAGGACTAGTATCAAATGAAATAAGGATATTAATTTATTAGGAGACTCTCTCTCTTTCTCTTTCTATTACACAACCCATAAAGTAAGTGGATACATATATGGAACATCCTCAAAAGCCATAAAAAATTGCTATGTCCAACCTTTAGAAGTTAGAAAAACTAGTTTCAAGAGAAAATAGTTTGACTCTTGTTTTTCTCTCCTTAAATAAACTATTCGTTTTTCCTCCCTCGTCAGTTTCATCATCCAAAGACACTACTTAATAGCCACAAGTAGAGAGAGATCTATCACTAACTTCAAAAAAAAAAAAAAAAGGAAGTTCTACCAAACAACCCCTTAATGCTTGGTTATTACCCTAGAATTTTTTTGTTCGCTCCTTTGTTCTTTTTATAAGATTTCAAAAACTTTTCTTAATGCAAATTGGTCTCTATTTTGATTCATTTAAGCTAGTTGTATAGTTCATTCTCTTCTTGTATGATTTTGTTTTAGATGTATACTTTGTCTTTGGTTGTGTATTTTCAAGAAAAGAATGAAGAGGAACCCAGTAATAGTCATAATACAACAAAATACAAATATTTAAAGATACTATAAATGGAATATGTTAATATAAAATAATAAAAAAATACAATAAATTATAAATGAATAAATAAAGATAACATAAAATGCAAATATAAATATAAATATCCATTAATATAAACAAAATATATATGTACATTATACAAATATAATATAATATAAGCAATATGTCTTAATTTAGCAACACAAACAAAATATAAATAGTCATCCATCATTTGTTTTGTTCATTAAAAAGATCAAACAAAATACAGCTAGTCAGTATCACTCTCGGTTAAGTAATTTGGAACTTCTTTTGGTGTTTTCACCCCATCAAACTCTTCTTCTTTCTCATCATCTTCATCCACACATTTTTCCTCATTTTGTTCCACCTCATATGATAATTGCATGTCCTCACCAATCATCACTCATTCTCCTCTTAGAGATGTTAGTGGAACATGACCATCTAAAATAGTTGAGGATTGCAACAATTGAGACATAAAAGGATCATCATCTTGATAATAATCATTTACACCATGACCTAGAGATAAAGTAGTATCAATTATTGCTCTTGCCTTAATATTACATGCAACATACCACCCTTTCTTATAAGGATTTTTAGAAGGATAAGAGGTTTAATATACTTGTCGGGCTTGACTTACTAAGATGATAGGTTCATTGTCTATAGTTTGAATCGAGGATATATGTCAACTATATGAGATAACTAATGGACCACAATGCCTTTGCTAATATCATATTAGTAATAGTTAAACAAAATCATTGGCTGAGCAATAGACGAGTCAAAATAGTGAAGCTTAATAACTTTTTTCAATTGCCCATAATAATCTAACTCATCATCATTTAAAATGGTTCCATGACACAAACCTCACTATTTATGGTCATTTTGTTTTTTGTTATGAGACAATATGAAACCGAAATCCATTAACCCAGTAACCATTACATACCCTAACATTACTGACTGGTTCAGTTACTAAAGTCAATAGGTGCGGATCAACCTTGCATCTTTCGTTATGCACCTACATTTGTTATAAAAGTACAAAATATTGTATTTTAAATAAAATTAAAATTGAGATATTAATGATGCAAATTATTATAATGAATGACTCACCATTGTCTTAAACTAAGAAATAAACTCAAGTTGTCATTTCATTTCAATTTGGTCTTATGATAGTCATCAACATAGTTGAGAATCGAAAAGCCTACATTAAGAAATGAGAGTAAACTACCTATAAATTTTATTAACCTAAATAAATGAAAGTTAGAACTAGAACATACACAATCCATGGATTTACTTCTTCACAATTAAACAAAACATAAAGTTCTGCTGCCCTTAATTCCCTTGGTGACAATGCTTGCCCACGCATTTCTCCCTCCAGAGGTTGATCTCAATTTCTAAAGACAAATAAACAACCATTTATATTATCATTCCTACTAACAATGTTTCTTGGCATGCAATTCAATCTTGTCTTTATATTGAATCCAAAATAATACGAGCAAAAAAAAAAAAAAAGAAAGAAATTTCTAAAAGAATGTTAGCCTCGTTGATGGATGCTTCAACACGATTTTTATTTAACACTTTCTTCTTAAGATCATGCATTTTTTTGTTAAAAAATAACAAAATTAATTAATAAGAGTATATTATTGAGCATGCTCAAGAATGTTATTGTAGCGCAAATAAATTAGAAGAAATATACCTTTTAAAAGGGTATATCCAATAGAATTGGACACGTCCTCCAACTTTTGCCTCGTATGGTAGATGAATTACCAAATGATCCATCAAATTAAAAAATTCTAAAAGGAATACTTTCTCTAACTTGCAAATTGTCTCCACAAATTTTTCCTCCCACATCTCCATGTTACTAACTCACATAACCAAAGCACATAAAGCTTTAAGAAAGTTACCAACATCAGTTACTCTAAAGAGATCAATGAAGAGCAATTGGCAAGAGACGATGATGAATACATGACAATCATGGCTTTTCATTCCAGAAAATCAAAAATCATGCTTGTTCACACATTGTAATATGTTGGATGGATACCTATCTAGGAATCTCAAATCCTTCAACCATTGACAAACAAGAGCTCATTGTTCTCGAGTAAGAACAAATTTAACATTGGATTTTAAAGCTGATCCAACATATTGAGGTATCAATTCCAATTCAGGTCTATTGCAATATAGTTGTAGTCCATTCTAGCATTTGGGTTATCCTTTGTACAACCCTTATCATCTATGACAATATTCTTAAAGTTATCAAAAAAATTCTTCTTACAATTGATGACATCAAGGTTATGATAAATCCATAAATCCTTCTAATATGGTAGTTCCCAAAATATGCTATGCTTCACCCAATTATGGAAAACACCGAAGTTATCAGCCAAAGACTATGTTAGGCAACTCGTTAACCCACTCCTCCATCAAATGACCATCTAGTCTTAGAGGGGAGGGCTTCTTTCATTTCTGTTTACTTAGAAATTTTTTATATCTTTACGAAATGGATGTGTCTAAGTTAGAAATTAACGATGATAATTAAAAAATGATGTTTTCCTCCTATATTGAAGTTGAAAACCCTTAGTGTCCGCCATGTCATGCAAGCATGACAACCTGCCATGTGTGCTCCATCTAGACAATATGCCATAACTTGAAAAAGCACTTACAATTCATAATAGTGCAGCTTTCATGATAAAATTCTATTTTCTAAAGCTGTTATAAGTTGTAATCCCATTTGTCCATAATTCATTAAGTTCATCAATTAATGGCCTATGTAGGACATCAATGTTTTTCCTTGAACTTTTAAGTTCAACAATTATCAAGGACAAGAATATAAGCTTTGAATTCATGCATAATTCAGGCGAAAGGTTATAGATTGTAACAAAAACAAGCCAACAAGAGTAAGTTGCTGCCATGGCGCCAAATGGATTAAAATCATCTGTGCACAACCCAAGTCTGACATTTCTAGTTTCTTCAGCAAATGTTGGGTAAGTTTCATCAAACTGCTTCTATCACGCCCCAAAACTAAGAGTGAAACAGATGCCGTACACTTGTGAGAGGATCCCACAAATGCACAAGGCTTGGAACCTATTTAATTCATATTGCCCACTAAGATCCAAATCTTGAAATAAAATTTGGCTTTTATAATCCAAGCTTTACTAGGCCAAGAGTGCACAAAAATTAATACAACTCTACGTCCAAAAATAATTTGACCAACAGCCTAACTCCAAAATAATCTAAATTCAAAATACAAGTGGCTAGCCTTCTAGCTCATCACTCCCCTTGGTTTCCCATGTCTTGGGTCACGCTACTTGTAATGGTAGACGAGGAAAAAAAGTATGTGAGATAACTCAGTAAGTAAAAATATGGGTAGCCCTTACTTAAAGTTAAAGCATGCCAATTAAACAATTTAAGACATAAACAGAAGGAGAAATATCTTGATTACAAACCATAAATGGATAATAAAACTCAATAATGGTCTTTTCAATTAGTCATGGACAATGTTTAACAAACTCCCACTAGTAGGTGTCAGTAATAACCAGTGCAGTATTCCACTAGTAAGAATACAGAACGAATTGATTCTACAGATATACATGTCGACATGTGCCAGTGTTTACAAACTCCCACTGGCAGGCATCAGTAATCATGACCATATTAGAGACAGAACCATGCAAGAGTTCAACAAGAAAATCCATAATATACAAATACACAGGAGTTAATAGGAAAGTCATAACTTACAAACCAATATTTTCAAATTTCTAGAATAAACAAGTACACTCCATGTAGACATGCTTACCTCAAGAAAAACAATAACAACTTCATGTCAAACTGGTCATGCTCATGTGCTAATAAAAATCAATTTAAATTGTACCATCATCTCAAAAAATAGTTCAAATGCTTTTAAAACTTTTACCTTAAAATCCAAATGCTTTTAAAACTTTTACCTTAAAATCCAAAGGCATTTGCCACAATTTTACTTATCTCGACTTGTAGGTAAACAACAAGCAAGAATTCAAAGACTCAAGACTGTTGAGGTGATTTAGAACCTATACCACATCAAATGAATACTTAAAATAGACTTAAAATAGCTTCAAATGTCACACTAAATAGTAGGTATTCCAAACAAATTTTTTTGGGTAGAATAATATGGAAAAATGTGGAAAACTAAGCTCAAAACCATCCTAGACATTAGCAGCAGTATTGGCAATAAAAGTAAGGGTTTTTTCCATTTAAAGTAGTCCCAAAAATTTTAGAAAAACCTTGAACAACAAGGATTTCTGGGCAGAAAGACAATAGCAAAACATGGTAGATTGCAAGCCAAAACTAGGTAGAAATGGACAACAAAAAAAGAAAGGTTAAACCCCTATTTTGGTCCCTGAACTATTGTACGGACCCCCGATTTGGTCCCTGAACCAAAGAAATCCCTAATTTGGTCCTTGAACTATTGTACGGATCCCTAAGTTGGTCCCTAAACTATTGTACGGACTCCCAAGTTAGTCCCTAAACTATTGTACGGATGCCCAATTTGGTCCCTACTATTTACCAATTTAACCCCAACTTGGTCCTTCTGTTAAATAATAGCTTAGGGACTAAATTGGGGCGAAATTGTAAACAGTAAGGACCAAATTGGGGGTCCGTACAATAGTTCAAGGATCAAATTAGGTCAAATTATAAACAATGGGGACCAAATCGGGGTCCGTACAATAGTTTAAGGACTAAATCAGGGATTTCTTTAGTTCAGGGACCAAATCGAGGGTCCGTACAATAGTTCAGGGACCAAAATGGGGATTTAACCAAAAAGAAAAAGGGCTACAAAATAAAAAATAACAAGGGATTTTAGAGTAGGAAAACAATAGCAAAAAGTCTACTAAAACAATGATGCGATGTGGCAGTAAATAATGTGGGAATTGAGTAGAAAATAGAATAAATTTTTTGGGAAAGCTCTGGTTAGATTTTGAACCAGATGTTTCAATAGAATTCGTGCCCAAGAATTGACCAATTTGGTTGAATGGTCAATAGATAAATTGTAGCTCTTTGTCTTAGTGTTCTATAGGATCAAGAATCAACTTAATTCGATATGTACACAAAAAGTTATGGCCAAAATACTAACTTAAGGTCGAGCTACCAATTCTGTCTGCCTTTAGGGACTAAACTAGCAGCAGAGTTATCACCATGAAAACAATTTAACTGAGTTAAACATCCAGTAGAAAAAGTGTAGGGTTATCTTTTAACTTTCTATAGATTAAGAATGAACTCAATCCAATAGCTACAAAAAGAGTTATGGGCCAAACACTACTGCATGGTCAGGCTATTAGAATTTCCAACAAAGAAAAGGAATCAATTTCTGGTGATACTAGATTATGGACAAAATCAATGGGGAAACTGCAAAAAAATCCAAAAATTAAAAACCCTAAAGGATTAGAGTTAACCCAATTCAAATTAAAGATGAAAAGATGAGCAATATAATTTATTTCTTACGAGAAAGTGCTAGAACGATGGTGACCTCCCCTTACACTACTGAAGAACCTGACATGAATCAGAAAATTAGGGAATATCAATAAGAAGATTTGGGTTTGATCATGATTTTGAGACCCATAAACTCATAAATCTCTAACCCTTTCTAGGAGAAAGAAGAAAAGCTAAGTTTTTACCAATTTGTCACAATGAGGAGGTGCAGGGGCAATTTAGGGCTTGTGGCTATAGAGCTTCGAGTGAGGAGCTGGGAGATATTTGCTCAATGCACTCCAAGAGGGGGGTGAATTGGAGTTCAAAATTTTCCTCCTCTTTGTAACCATAAAACAAAGAATTAAAGAGAGTAAGGAAAGAGAGCTTGCTCAATGATTTTATAGAGGTTCGGTCCAACCACTTAGAGCCTAGTCCTCTACCTTGGCTTCCCTCACCAAGGATTTCCTCCACACTTTCCAATATCAAGAACAAGGGTGGCTTAAAGGAGCCACTCAATTTTTTTTATAAGAAGATAAGTATTTCTCTCAAATCTCACCCCTTTACAAGATAAACCCAAACAATTCTCTCTACAAATCACTCTTGAAAAAATAATCACACCCCTAAGATCACTCACAAATAAAACAAGAAGAGGATTACAAGTAAAGATCTCTCAAAGATCAAAATCTCAAGTTAAAGCACAAGTTGGTAGGTAAAGATATTCAATACAATGCTCTTCAAACTTATTCCAGATCTGCTACCAACCATATTTATAACCCCATGGTCAAAAATAGCCGTTACTAGTCATTGGAAGTCATGTAATGTTCTGCAGGACGTGTAACTTTGAATTGCAGAATTGTTAGCACAGCTAGCTTAGACTTTTAGAGCCAGCTCCACAGCCAGCTTTAAAAATATACAGCCAGCTTTGTGGGTTTCCTGCACATTCTGTTTTTCTCGAGAGCTGACTACAAGATGTAAAGCTAGCTTTGTAAGTTTCTTGCCCATTCTATTTTCCTCGAGAGCCGGTTGCAAAATGTAAAGCTGGCTTTGGAAATCTAACTTTAAAATATTAAAGAAATCTTCAAATAACTTGATCATTGTGCATTTAATGTGTCGTCACAACCGGTTACAAAATCAGAGCCAGCTTTACATCTATTTTTCGTGCGTGCCAAACAACGAACTTGAAATTTTCACCCATAGAGCTGACTATAGCTTTTACAGTTGGCTCTCTGCAATTTGACCTTCCAAAGCTGGTTGCAGATTTCTTTAAGCCGACTCTTTGCACAATCTAGCCTTTTTGGTCCATTTTTAGTGCAATTCTAGTTTACTTATTTTGCTATATTTTAGCAGTTTAACTGCGCACTTAAATGAACCAATTAGTCACTCAAATGTGTTTTGTAATTATCAAAATCATAGGTACAACAATCTCCTCCTTTTTTATGATGACAAAACACTTTGAAAATGAATTAATGAAAGTACATATATATTTCAATGAAAGCACATATAGACTTCAAAATTAACCAGAAATTTAGCATCAAAACACACTAGAAAATGATAGTAAGTTCAGCATAAATTCAGCATACTTTCTCCCCATTTTGTCATCCATCAAAAGTATACAAACATAATCAATAAACTCCCCCTTAATTCATGCATATCAAACTTTAAAGCATAAAAAATACGTAATTTGAGTATAATATCCACAAATTGCTCCCCCTCAATAAAAGCATTTGATAATCATCAAAATCATAGGCAACCATCAACAATAAAGCTCACAACTCACGCCATTAATATAATACCATACCAAGGTCACATGCCATTAAAATTCACAATCATAGAACATTAAAAAGGCAACATATTTAACAAAGTAGCATTTAGTCTTAGCCACCAAACACAAGAAAGTAAAATAAAGACAATCTAAAAATGAAAATGAATGTGCCTATGATGTCCATCCTAAAGATTAGCCAAAAGAGAGGTACTAGGTGGGGGTGGAGGGAAAAAGTGGTTAACAAGCTGATCAAGCTTTCCATCCATAGTATCCATCCTCCCTCTCATCTCCTTCCAAAAATCATAAAAGCCAGTGTGCAATTGCCGCATCTAATTCATCATAAGCTCCATGGTCTCGCGATTAGTCCTTTGCATGGAGGCTTGAAAGGGTCATTGGCTGTCACCTCCATGTTCTTCTTCCCCCTGCTCTGCCATTTCTTGGTCTACATCTCCTTTTTCCTCATCCTTTTGTTGTTCCATTGCTTGATCCACTTTCTTCCTCCAAAAGCCATTCCGAAGCTCATATTGTATATTCTCAAATGAGGCCTTTTTGAGTGTAGTCCCACCTTGAATCTTTCCAAGCCTATAAGGTGTAAGATCAATATTCTCCCTCTTCATCAATCTAGTAATCAGAGCACCATGAAGAAGCCCCATATTTGATGAGTAATTCTTGATTAGGTTCCAGTAAATAAATATACCACGATTCAGCCTTTTCCATTTGAGAAGATAATCAAACCATGGTAAATCACTACCAATTGCAACAGACTTAGATCCCTTCCTTTGAGCAAGAATACGACTAATGATCCACTGTAAGGCTTTGTTTTCGGGTGTAAGAAACCCCACATTAATTTGACTTGCTGTGCAACTTAGGGCAATTATGGCTTTAATTTCTCCATGTTTTATATTCTCAAATTCATCATCTCCACCCTCTAGTATTCTAATGTAGCACAAATTTCTCTTGGTGAAAACTGAAATGGCACCCCAGAAACCATGGTTTTGCATTTATCCCTTTTTGGTTTCAAATTAGCATAAAACTGATGAACTACTTCATTATACACAGGCTCTTTAATATCTAAACAATTTATCCACCCAATTTCTCTAAATATTTCTTCAACATGAATATCACCTTGAGAGAATTGACTAAATTTTACACTATTGCAATGGAGAACAATCAAATTCTTGACAGATTCATACTTTTTAAAAGCTTCCTTATCCCAGAAGAGACTAGAATCAAAGATGTTACCTTCTTCCTGAGCCTGACCCCCAGAACTTAAACTTCCCACTTGTTTTCTTTTGCTTCCAACCCTTCTGAAGCCATGACAGAGAGAGAATAGCAAATGCCACACAAAATTGAAGCAAAAGCTTGAAGATTTGTGTTGGGTTTGCAAGGTTTTTGAGATATTTAAGCATTTAAATGGTGGATTTGGCAAATCTAGAGCGATTTGGGTGTTTGGGAGAGGAAAGGACTTGTTTTGTGGAGAAAAACAGAATTGATCTGGTGCAAAGAAAGAGAAGACCCGATGGTGTTAAAAATGCCAAGAAAGCCGGCTATAATTGAAGAGCTAGCTGTGATGCAGGTTCGGGTCGGACTTACTCTCGGGTGAGCTAACTATGGGATGAAAGCTGGCTTAACTTGGAGAATCTCGACATTCTGTTTTTTTGGGTTGAGTCGACAGTGAAAAATTTGCAGCTGGCTATACTGGGCTTGATTGGTACAAATAAAGGTTTGGGGCTGTTTTGAAGAAAATGCACCTTAATTTGATATTTCTTCATTTAACTAAGTTTAAATTGGACATCAACTACAAAATTATGCAATTTTAGTCATATATCAATGTGTGCATCAACAAATGACATGATTATAATCAAGGTACACATATCAATGTCATCAATTTACATAAATTCTAATAAGCAAATACATTAATTTCAAGTTCAAGAACCATATCAAGCACTAGGATCTAACATGCCAAGCTCATTTCTAATAAAGTAAAACCTATCACAATCAAGAGGCATTGTAAATATATCAGTTAATTGATTTCTAATATCAACACTAGAAAAGACACATCAAATGCTATCATACTTAACAAGCATATATATTAAAGAGTGAGCACATATAAATAAATAGTTAATAGTCATGCTAATGTAATTATACTTAATGAATAAATGCAATAGGATAAATGACACCAATTTGATCACATGAGTGGAGCATTCAAAAACAAATTTTTCTTTGCATTTTCACTCCAACATTCTTGTTGAGGCATAAGTCTCTATCAAGATCAACTTTGCTTGTCTTATGACTTTGCCATCAACTTTACGTACAAAACAAAATCAAGTTTTGATTTTTGGTACCCAAATTTGCTTTACTTTGCCTTGAGGTATCAATCTCTTCAAAGGACATACATAAGCAAAGTATCCTTTAGCTCCACAACAATAGCAAGTGACTTTAGGATAAGAGGATTGACTTGTTTTTCCAAAGGAATTCTTTAAAGTTCTTTGCTCTTTAGGATACTCAAATCATATGCCCCTTTTATTATAAACACTTTTTTGAGAATTCAAAATAGAATCAAACTTTTCTTTACTTAAAGTGAATTTAGAAATCACTTTTTCAAGATCATCAACTTTCCTCTTTAAATCCTCATTTTCCTTTTTTAAAGTATTATTAGATTCCTCATTCTTTAAATATGCAATCTCAACATTTAAAGAGGTATTCCCTTTAACTAAAACCTCACTTTGTTTTGAGAGAGATTCAATCTCATTCCTAAGCAATGAAATGGTTTTAGTAAGAGCAAGAATCTCATTTCCTAGTTTCTTGATGTCATTCATAGAGCAATCAAGAACTTTGCATAAATCATCATAAGAATACTCAAATGAACTTTCATTAATTGAACTAAAGAAGTAAAAGTTTATCTCCTCATCATTTTTGCTATCCTCTTAAGCCATGTAGCAAAGATTTGCAACACCATTCTCCAATGAGCTTTCACTTTCCATTGAGCTAGTTTTATCATCACTCCAAGTGGTGGCAAAAGCTTTCTTATTCTTGTTCTTCTTGTCTTTCTTCTCAACTACTTCAACTTGACCATAAACTTGAACATCAATCTCATATGTCATCAAGTTTCCAATAAGATCATCAAGCTTGAGAGTTTTGAGATCCTCAGACTCTTCAATTGCGGTCTTCTTGGCTTCCTAATTCTTAGGCAAGCTTTTAAGAACCTTCCTCACCATTTTTTGAGAAGGATAGACTTTACCAAGAGTCTTGAGATTGGTGACTATATCATTCAATCTTGTATACATATTTTGAATGCTCTCCTCTGATTTCATCTTGAAAAGCTCATACATGTGAGTGAGTCTATTGATTTTTTACTCCTTCACTTGACTTGGTCCTTCATGTGTTACCTCCAACATGTCCCACATCTCCTTGGCTGTATCACATCCGGATACTCTATGGAATTCCATTGGAAAGCACATTGAAGCATGTTGATTACTTTGTTGTTGATCATGATCTTCCCCAAGTCTTCATCATTCCATTTAACTTCTTCCTTTGGCACCTCACTTTCTCTAACAACTTTCATAGGCACATATGGACCTTTTAAAGTCACAATCCATGCCTTGGGCTCATTTGCAAGCATGTAGACCCTCATTCTATTCTTTCAATAAATATAATTAGTGCCATAAAAAAAAGGAGGCTTAATGGTAGACAAACCTTCAAGTGGTAAAGAAGCTTGAAATTAAGCCATCCTTGATCAACTCCTAGGTGGTTAAACCTTCAAATTGGAGCCTTTACTTTGATACCAATTACTGGCTCAATGCATTCCAAGAGGGGGGTGAATTGGAGTTCAAAAATTTTCTCCTCTTTGTAGCCACAAAATAAAGAATTAAAGAGAGTAAGGAAGAAGAACCTGCTCAATGATTTTATGGAGGTTCGATCCAACCACTTGGAGCCTAATCTTCTACCCCGGCTTCACTCACCGAGGATTTCCTCCACACTCTACACTATTAAGAACAAGGGTGGCTTAAAGGAGCCACTCAATCCTTTTACAAGAAGATGAGTATTTCACCCTTTTACAAGATAAACCCAAACAATCCTCTCTACAAATCACTCTTGAAGAAATAATCACACCCTCAAAATCACGCACAAATAGAACAAGAAGAAGATTACAAGTAAAGATCTCTCAAATATCAAAATCTCAAGTTAAAGCACAAGTTGGTAGGTAAATATATTTAATACAACGCTCTTCAAACTTATTTAAGATCTGCTACCAATTATATTTATAACCCCATGGTCGAAAATAGCCATTACTAGTCGTTTGGGGTCATTTAATGCTCTACAAGATGTGTAACTTTAAATTACAAAATTGTCAACATAGCTGGCTTAGACTTCTAAAGCTAGCTCCACAACTAAATTTAAAAATATGCAGCTGCCTTTGTGGGTTTCCTGCATATTTTGTTTTTCTTTAAAGTTGGTTGCAAGACGTAAAGCCGAGTTTTTGGGTTTCCTACCCATTCTACTTCCCTCGAGAGCTGGTTGCAAATGTAAAGCCAGCTTTGAAAAGCCGACTTTAAAATATTAAAGAAATCTTTAAATAACTTGACTGTTGTGCATTTAATGCGTCGTCACAACCGGCTGCAAAGTCAGAGCTGGCTTTGCGTTTATTTTCCACATGCACCGAACAACGGACTTGAAATTTTCACTTGTAAAGTCGGCTGTAGCTTCTAGAGCCGGCTTTCTGCAATTTTACCTTCCAAAGCCAACTACAAATATCTTTAAACTTGGCTCTCTGCATAGTCCAGCCTTTTTGGTCAATTTTTAGTGCAATCCTAATTTACTTACTTTGCTATCTTATAGCAGTTTAACTGCACACTTAAATGAATCAATTAAGCACTTAAATGTGTTTTGTAATCATCAAAATCATAGGTACAATAGAAGAAACATGCAGAAATGGGCAAGGAGAAAGAAAATTAGCCTTAGCCCCTTTTTATCACCAGATTTCACTTTTAACCCATTTGGTTTGTGAATTTTAATTATTATGCCCAACAATAATAATTTCTACCACATAAGTCCCTAACTTAAATTCTAAAATTTCAAAAAAATTTGGGGTATTATAACTTCCATGCCTGACCACCTACAGGGTGAATAACTTCATTAGAAGCATCATGGCTTTTCAAATGCCATGTCATGTGCTCTGCCATTTTCCTAAACATGTAGAGCATTGCAATCTTGCGGTAATTTGAAGGTACCACAAAGATTTTCTCATAACAGCTTTCCACCTCACTGCAGCCATGTGCCTTAGTTTATAATGAGATTCTCAATAGATCAGACAAGCAGTTAAATTCTTACTTTGCTCATCATAGTACAAGAAACAATTATTGATGCAAACATCAATTTTCTTGTATCCAAATCCAAGCACATTTACCTTTTTTTAGCATTATAGAAATCTTTCAGCACCTTTTCTTGGTCCCTACACTCAACAACTTTCGACTTAATGATAATGCCATCTCTTAGTTAGCAGCACTCATATTAGAAAGAGTCTTCATGTTTAGCATTTCTATCATCCATGAAAGATTTGTCACATTCTGTTCCCCACCACCTATATAAATTTCTACATCATGTAGAAGATTATAAAATTCTCCTACCTTATTATTTGGCTCCTCAACCATTAGCCCCTCATTGTATTTAGGTTGTGGACCTATTGCATCAACTAACATTTCATGGAACATTGCATTTGCCTCGTTTTTAACAAACACCATGTTAGAAGATTCCCCTTCAGAGTTTTTTGCTAGATTGTTGGATGTCTCCATAGACACACCATATATAATAGTTGTTCATAAATCCATGCTTATAAAATTACATGAAAAAAATCTCAGGGTTCCCCCATTTC
The DNA here is from genome assembly GCA_020521535.1 of Rubroshorea leprosula. Lineage (NCBI taxonomy): Eukaryota > Viridiplantae > Streptophyta > Magnoliopsida > Malvales > Dipterocarpaceae > Rubroshorea > Rubroshorea leprosula. The sequence goes on from BPVZ01000088.1 coordinate 1,243,562, forward strand.
CTACATTTACATTTTGAACACAGACACTTGATCTTTGATTTTGCTTTGGGTCTAGAGTATGCAAATTTGACAAAAAATTGCATCCTCTCTTTAAATTCATTAGTAACAAACCGTAATTATTTACACAACAATCTATCCAACTATGGTCCTTTATCATTTAATTACCTAATCTGAATTTCAATTTGATAATGTATATTAACATGTCAGCCACAATAATCAAATCAAAATGTCAATAATCATACATGTCAATAGCCATATGCAAATTAATCTCAATCTTAATAATTTGAAATAAATCACTTTATATATAAATTCAATATATACAAATGCCACTTTAGTTCAACAACCAATATGCATCTTAATCTCAATCTTAATAATTTGAAATAAATAATTTTATATATAGAAATTAAGTATAAATATCACTCTAGTTCAATACCCATATGTATCTTAACCTCAATCTCAATATCAATTTCAACCTCAATCTCAAACATGATACTTTGAAATCCTAAATTGTATGTATACAAATTTAATAAGGTTAAATGCTAAATTTGGTCCCTCAACTTTAGTGAGTTACACATTTTGGTCCCTCAATAATTTTTTGCACTTTTTTGATCCCTCAACTCTAAGAAATGCACACCATTAGTCCTTCTGTTAATTTCGACCGTTAACTCTGCTATGTGGCATTTTTTATATTTTTTTTTATGACATGGCAAAAATAACTTTAAAAGTGTTGATCTGGATTTTTTTTTATGACGTGTCAACGACACCTCATAAACTAAATTTGCCTTAATAAAAAAATTAAAAAATTATAAATTTACCTTAATACCCCTGTCTCCTTTCTTGATACATCTTCTTCCCCTCTTTCGATCCATCTTTTTCCTTTCTTTTTTCTTTTTCTTTCTTTCTTTCTCTTCTTCTCTTCTTTCACCAAACCTAGCAAACTGGGTTTGACGGAACCCAGCAAACTGGGTTTCGTGGAACCCAGATCTGGTTCGATTCTTCTGCTTCTTCTGCTTCACAGGCTGATGAAAAAACCTTCATTGTCATGGTTCAGTAGGATGCCAAACCCTTGAGATTGAGCTTTTTGATTCAGTAGGATGTCATGAAAAAACCTTCAAGGAATCTGATTTTGGGTCCGATCTTGTGATTGAGCTTTTTGATACCGGGATATGGCTTGAGTGGTAGAGTTTTAATGACCAGGACCCTTGAGATTGAGCTTTTTGATTCAGTAGGATGTCATGAAAAAACCTTCAAGGAATCTGATTTTGGGTCCAATCTTGTGATTGAGCTTTCTGATACCGAGATATGGCTTGAGTGGCAGAGTTTTAATGACTGGGACCCTTGAGATTGAGCTTTTTGATTCAGTAGGATGCCATGAAAAACCTTCAAGGAATTTGATTTTGGATCTGATCTTGTGATTGAGCTTTTTGATACCGGGATATGGCTTGAGTGGCAGAGTTTTAATGACTGGGATTTGGGTTCGATTCCTGCAAAATGGAAAGGGCAATGCGTGACGACGAAGGATTTTGGATCGAGTTCATGTAATAAGAAGCTTATTGGAGCGAGATTCTTCTACAATGGGTAAGAGGCAACGAACGGGAAGATGAATGAAACCTCGGAGTACAAGTCGCCAAGAAATTGGTGATGTGGGGCCATTTGAATAGATTTGTCTTTTTTAAGTGACAGTAACTCTACGTGGCAAAATATTTTATCCATATCATCATTTTTTTAAATTTTACCCTCCACATCATCAAAAAAAATATAAAAAATGCCACATGAGCGGAGTTAACGGTGGAAATTAACAAAAGGACTAACGGTGTGCATTTCTTAGAGTTGAGGGATCAAAAAAGTGTAAAAAATTGTTGAGGGATCAAAAATGTTCATTTCTTAAAGTTGAGGGACCAAATTAAGCATTTAACCATTTAATAAAAATAACGCTTCAATTAGCATACATTTCTCAATCTCATTCTTAGACACAATCCCAAAATTAATAATTTGAAGTAAATAACTTGGTATATAAAAATTCAATATAAATGTCACCCTAGTTCAATAGCCATACGCATCTCAACATCAATTTTAAATGCAAAAATCTGAAATCCCTAAACTTTATATATACAAATTTAATAAAAATAACACTTCAATTAGCCTAAATATCTCAATCTTAAAATAATTGAAAGAAATAACTTATATATAGAAAAAACACCAATTACCTTTAGTAGTGGGTATGTTAATGCCACACAGGCTAGATTTGGTTCTAAAATCTATAAAGAGAAGGAAGGATTAGTTATTGTAAACCCAAAAACCATGGCAAAATTCTCCAAATTCTTGGTGAAGAAATTGGCCGTCCAAGGAGAAATGAAGGGCAATGAGGGGCAACGAGGGGCAACGAGGAGCAAGGCAACAACATTCTCTGGCTAGAGTGGTGAGGTAGAGGTGATGAAGGTTGGATTTTGGATTTACAGGGATCTATAAAAAGGAAAAATGAGCTTCTATAGATCCAAATCTAAATTTGAATAAATAACTTTATATATAGAAAATCCATATAAATATCATTTTAGTTCAATATTAAACACATCTCAATCTCAATCTCAATCTCAATCTCAATCTCCAAATCAATAATTTAAAATAAATAACTTTGTACATAGAAATTAAATATAAATATCAATTTACTTCAAAACCTATATGCATCTCAACCTCAATCTCAATATCAATTGCAACCTCAATTTCAAATCCAATACTTCAAAATCCCTAACTTTATATATATAAATTTAATAAAAATAACACTTCAATTACCATTCATATCTCAGTCTTATTCTCAAACTCAATCTTAAAATCAATAATTTGAAGTAAATAACTTTATATATAAAAATTCAATATATATAATTTGAAATAACTTTATAATTCAATATATATCACTTAAGTTCAATAGCCATACACATCTCAACATGATTTCAAATGCAATAATTTGAAATCCCTAAACTTTATATATACAAATTTAATAAAAATTACACTTCAATTAGCCTAAATATCTCAATCTCAAAAAAATAGAAAGAAATAACTCTATATAGAAAAAACTTTAATTACCTTTAACAGTGGATACAGTAATGCTATATAGGCCGGATCTAAAATCTATAAAGAGAATAGAGGATAAGTTACTATAAATCCAAAAACCATGAAAAAATTCTCCAAATTCTCGGTGAAGAAAGTAACCATCTAAGGGGTAAGTTGGTAGCAGTCTCTAGCTGGGTTAGTGAGGTAGAGACAATGAAGGTTGGATTTTGGATCTGTAAAAAAGAAATATTGGCTCTTGTAAATATAAATCCAAATTTGCAGGCAAGTTAACAACAATGGGTGGGTTATCTCCTTTGGGCGGAATGGAGGTAGTGGAGATTGGATATATAGAATAGATCTACATGAAGAAATAGGACTAACTATTGTAAATCCAAGGAAACCCAAAAAAAAAAAAGAAAAAGAAATAAACATAGAGAAGAGCAAATTTACTATCACCGACATGGAGATTTTGAAACCGAAGAGGGTGCAAGATAAGCTACTTAAGTAACCACAAATGACGATGGCAAAAGGGGTGCAGAGATCATTGGGGAAGATAGTTGATCTACTAGGAAAGAAGAAGAAGAAGAAATGAGGAACAAAGGGAAAGGGGGGGATTAATGAATGGCACAAAGATTCAAAAACCAGAGGGTGCGTAGACGAGTTACTCAAGTAACCACAAATGGCAACGATAAAAAGGGTGCAAAGATCATTGGAGAAGATAGTAAACCTATTGGGAAAGGAGAAGAAGAAATGGGGAACAAAGGGAAAAAGGGAGTTAATGAATGACTATAATCAACAACCATAATTGTTGGTTATACTTGTCATTAGAACTATTAACTACAAATGGCATTGTTTAATAATATAATCGACAATTATTTTGTCAATTATAGTCAATATATAATCGACAACCAAAAGCTATCGATTATATTTAATCGATAGCTAATTTTTTGTCGATTATAACATTATAATTGACAGCTTTTCTATCGATTATATTAATGGTCAATAATAATTGAAAAATGAAACATAACTGACAAAGTAAGTATAACCAACAAAAAAGTTGTCAATTATAACGGTATAATCAACAACAAATTGACTATCAGTTATAAGTTTGTCAATTTTGCTTTGTTTTCTAATAGTGAATGTTGACATAATGATTTCAAAGTAAATGGTGTTAAAACTCTAATGTTTCATATTAATTTCACTTATCAATAGCTTTGATTGTGTGTCCTAACATAGATGAGTTGTCAAATTATTAGTGGATCAAGATAGAGCTACTATGGTGCCCTAAAAGGGGAAGCCAATTTGATTTTAATCTCTTAAAGCCAAAACGACATCATTTTAAAGGGGTCAAATTTGAGCTTCTATCCACAACTTTTAGTCACCTATCTTTTTGATCCTTAAACTTGGCCTTCTTACATTTAAGCCCTTGCAACATGAAACCTTGATTTTTTATTTTCTCAATTTGGTAGGAAATGACATTAATATAATTAAAGTTAATCTCAATTTTTCTTGACAAAACTTTTCATATTAATTCCCATGTCACATTAGAGCTCAAAAATTTTGAAGAATTTTCATTTAAAGTTTAATATCTATATAAAATTAATATTTTTGTGAAAGGCCAAAATTTTTTAAGGATTTTCAGTTAACTGGGTAAAATTTGAGTTTTGTTAAGACTTGAGTGAAATTAAGTAGAGATAAAAACAAATTTTTTTGGTGTAGGATTCAAGTTATGGCAACTATAAGGAAGGTCAATGCTAGTCACACCTATGCTAATATTGTGTTAGAGGATATAGTTCGTCAAACCTTATTTCGTCACATATTTAATCGTTGAGAGGTGACCCACTTCCTTATCAAGCTCCAAGCTTTGGAAGAATTAATGCCTTTGAAATTAAGTGCATTATCTTCTATGATTAGGAGGACTTTGAAAAGGAATTAAGCTCATTGTTTGTATATGAAATGGAGCTAACATACAAGCCAAACCCTTTGTCCATGAGACATGAGGGTTTCTTGAGAAGTTTAGCCTATTATTTGCAATTGGCAGGACCTTGATGTTAATGTCACTTTGTTAGAGGGTTAGTTCTAGCTATGAAGCTTGTTGAGCACTACACCACCATGCACGAAGAATTATCAAAGGATAGCCTATCTCTTTGATGAATTTTATATCACAAGAAAGAGTCAATATGCCTTATAAAATTTGGTTTTTTCCTACAATAATAGAAACCTTGGCATATTATTTTCCAATGAATTATTTCACATTGGTCTTGTTGTTTTAGCTAGTAATTAGGGTGATGTTAATAATGCATATCCATCTTTGATTGAGGATTTGACTCGATGATTTGACGTGGACAATGACATGGACTCATCTTTTTGTTTTTCAAAAAAGACCCTCAAAAAATAAATACGAGAGATTTGTAGAAAAAAAATCTTAGGAACAGAGAGAATAAAGTTAAAGGAAGCTTGAGTGGAGAGAAATAAAGAGTTAGATAAGGGATGGGGATAGAGAGCATAAAGAATGAGTGTTGATTATAGTTGATTGCTCATAGTAAATACTTAAATTAGAAGGGAATTTCTACATAAAAAATTTGAGTAAAGGTGCAAATAAGGGTTCCAACTTTGCACTTTTTTCTATTTAAGGATATTAACTTTGTCATTTTCTAAATAAATATGTCAACTTTCAATTTTTTTCTATTTAAGGATATCAACTTTCAACTTTTTCTATTTAAGGATTAATTAGAGGTGATGCTGACGTCAGCTAACATAATTTTTTAGGTTAAATACCTAAATTGGTCCCTCAACATTTATTTTTTAACCAATTCATCCTTGAACTTCAAAAAATATCGAAAATGTCCTTTAACTTCAATTTTCAATTAATAAAATTATTTCTTAATTCATGGAAGAATTAATTAACTTTTATTTAATTTTATTAAATGGTAGGTGGGACTAATTAAATGGGAAAATATATTAATTATTTTAATTTTTAAATATAAATAAAGTAAAATTAAGATTGAAAGTAGTTTTTAAATTATTTAAAATTAAAAAAATCTACATAATCATTTTTTACATGATGGATTTTCCACCTAATATTGAAAATGTAAAATAGTCAATCATTTAGCGAAAAAATTAGCTACATCAACATTTAACTGACGGAAAGACGAAATTGAAAATTGAAGTTGAAGGACGTTTTTGGTACTTTCTGAAGTTTAAGGATGAATTGGTTAAAAAATAACCAAAAAAATATGTTAGCTGGCGTCAGCATCACCACCAATTAATCCTTAAATAGAAAAAGTTGAAAGTTAATATCCTTAAATAGAAAAAGTTGAAAGTTAATATCCTTAAATAGAAAAAGTTGAAAGTTGACATTCTTAAATAGGAAAAAATTGAAAATTGATATCCTTATTTAGAAAATGAGAAAGTTAACATCCTTAAATAAAAAAAGTGCAAAGTTGGAATCCTTATTTGTACATTTACTCTAAAAAATTTCTCACCAAGTTTCACAAGGAGAAAGTGTCTCCATCCTTGCCTTCCCTCATGGTGGGGATCTCGACAAGTCTCATGAAACAAATAAAGATCATTGTACAAAGAAAAATATTTTAAATAAAGAACAAAATTGAGACTCCTATTTTTTCTCCTAAATAAATGACCTAACAAACATTTGAAAAAGTAGAAGTGAGAAGTAAATTACAAATAAAAAATTTAATTATATGTAAAATTTTTCACTTAAAAAAATGCTTTAATTGTTCAAAGCACTTAGAGGATAAAAGGTAGACAAAATTAGTGAATATAAATTTAAAACAAAACATCTTAGGTAGTAGGACAAAGACAATTAGTTTACGAAAAGAAGGAATAAAACGAGACTTAAAAGTTAAAAGTGCTACATGGAGAAGATGCCAAAGCCCAAATAAGTTTGAACAAGAAAAAAGGTTAAATGCCTTTTTTAAGTTCTTAGATTTTTAATTTTGAATATTTTTATTTTTTAAATTATTTTTATATTTTTTTATTAAATTATAAAAATATTTTTTAAACTTTCTATCCATTGGTATTTATCTAAATATACACATTTTCATTTTTTAAACTTATAATGTATGCATATTTTTACTTTTTAAATTATAATTTAAAGATTAAAAATATATATAGATAGTTAAAAAGATTAACTAACTAAAGGACTAAAAGTTTTCATAATTTAAAGGCTAAAAAAGTTCAAAATTAAAAATTTTATGGACTAAATTCACATTTAACCGAAGAAAAACGCTGAGCTGTGGGTGCACGTTAGCTTATCTGCCTCAAACCTCGATTACACTTCACCGTCGTCAGAATGCTAAAGGTTCCTTAGAGCCACTTGACAAACGCCATTCTCCGGCGGCTATCTCCGACCATCGGATCAGCGGAAATGGACTCACTCTTCGACAGAATAAACGTTCGGGATCTTCTCTCTAGCCACGACCTCTCTGATCCAACCACCGCTCTCTCGGCGCCGGATCTCCACCTCCTCATCACCCGCCTTGAGTCTCACTCTCTGCAAATCAAATCAAAAGTCCACTCCTACCTCCTTGCTCACCGCCACGACTTCTCTTCTCTCTTCTCCCTCTGCAACGATGCCGTTTCCAAAACCGATGACATTTCTCACAGCTTGTCCAATACTTTTGATTTGATCTCTGACTGTCCGATCGACGTAGAGATTAGAGAGCGACTGGATGACATTGGAGGAAAGGCGAGGGAGGCAAGAGTAAAGAGCGAATTGTTGGGTTTGGTGAAAGTAATTGTTGGAATTTGCGAGAAGTTGGAAGGGGCAGGAGAGGAGTTGAAGAATGGGCGACTGAGATTTGTTGCTGAGGAGGTGAGGGATTTGAAGTCTATATTGAGGATTGGCGATGAGGAAGAGGGGGAGCCTGTTGTGTATGGTTTGTTACGGAGACAGTGGGCAGATTGCTTTGACGAGGTAGAAACTCAGAAATAAGTTCTACTTCTGTTTAAGGAAATTCTGCTCTTTTGCCAGTAAAAATAATTTCGTAACTAGTGTGGTTTTCTTTTCTTGAGTTTAAATTTTGATATGAAACGATAGCACTTACGATTTTTCCTTTTTCAAAGAATGTACCATGCTGGTTAAGTTTGAATGGAGTGACAAAAATGAGTTTCTTTCTGTTTCCGGCGATTTACTCAGCAGCTGAATAGAGTTTTCTAGTATTGGTTTGGACAATTGTGATTGGTTTATTGGGTTTTTTTTTTTTTTTTTGGTTTAGTTTGGTGTTATATTTTTAGAGGAATTTCATTTGGGTTTGTAGATGCAAGAATTGCTGGTGAAGTTCATTGAAAATG
>BPVZ01000088.1:1252022-1262257 GCA_020521535.1 Rubroshorea leprosula
TTCCCTCATCTCCCAAATTGGTACTCTCTTCTCAAAATCTCATACTTTGATCATTGCATGAATATCTTAGGCACCCTTCTTCCTTTTTTTTTTTTTTTTGGTTTAGTTTGGTGTTATATTTTTAGAGGAATTTCATTTGGGTTTGTAGATGCAAGAATTGCTGGTGAAGTTCATTGAAAATGCAGTTCAGTTTGAGCCAGAAATGAAAAGAGTGCGGGTGAAGTATCAGTTATGTGTTAATGAAATTGATGGCATTGAGCTTCGTGCAGTTTTGGAAGCAATGGAAGTGAGTCTTTAGTTATTTAATTGTTCTTTACTTCAGCTATGGTTTTGCTATATTTTATCTAAGTGGTTAGAAGACAATAGATTACACTAAAGACCAAGTGCCAAAGCAGTATTCAGCTTTGTAAACATTTTTCAAAATGTTGAGGGTGTGACTATGGGAGGGGAAACATTTGTTGGAAAAGATTAGTTAAGGGCCCATTATTTCTGATGATTATCTAATCAAGATGCTAGGTTAAATATGTAGTAACAACATCAAGATTTTTTTACTAGGTGGTTCAAATTTTGGATTATGGTCTTGCTAAAGCAGCTGACTTGATGATCAAGCATGTTATCGCTCCATCTATAAATCATGGATCACCTGCAAGATTTTTAGAGGAGCTAAATGAAGGCTCAGATGAAGTGACAGAGGCAGTATTGAAGATATTACCATCACATGATACCAAAGTAATTGCTCTTTCGCAACATTTTATAGATTCTAGCCACTAGGTTTCTCTGATTCTGCTGCAATGAGGTATGAATAAGCTGATGTGACACACATAAACAAAAATTTAATTGTAGGCAAGATAAAAATGTTGATTGGCATATTGAAATTTCATTTGTTTGCATTATCTTTGAAGATCTGATGTATGTTAAATTTCTGGTTGTTGTGCTGACATTTTTCCATAAATCTTTTAGAGTGTAGATTTTGATGGTGAGACTATCTATTCAAGGGTTACTCAGGTTATCAAGTTTATTTTCAAGTACATATGCTTCCAAAATGGTCCTTGGATCCATTCTTTTGGAAGACTGACTTGGCCAAGGATATCAGATCTGATTATCTCCAATTTTCTCTCAAAGGTTTGTATTTTATTGCCTCAAACTAACAGTGATTTCTTTTCTACGTTGCTTCTAGATCGTAGTTGTTGAGAACACATCTATTAAAAATTACAGCAAGTAGGGATGTAATAAGTAGTTTTTATTCAGTATATTGATGGCCGAACAAATTGTTTCTATGAATTACTTTTCAGTACATATTTGTCCTTCAAACAATCAGACAATCTGTCTTTCTATGTGAGTCATAAATATACATTGTAATTACAAATGAATCTCTGTTAAAACACGATGTTTACAATATTGCGAAGCTGCTTTTAGTGTGGAGCTAGTGGCAGCTGCCTTTAAAAATAGCTGCTGAAATGTCCTACTGTCCTACTGGTGGTGCTTTTAAAAAATGTAAGCATGCAAAGGCACTTAGCCATCAGTTTTTAACTTTATGTGGAGAAGAGGTATGGTAATGATGGGATTAGGTTACATGTTATAGCCAAGGATAAGAATGAGACACAGACAGGTTTCCCAGCTGAAAAGACCATGGTCTTACTGTTGTATGAAATTGTGTTTGGGCCAAGGCTTAATATGTCAGAATGTCAGAGTCGCTTGTGTATATTGCAGATATTTGAAATTAATGTTATTTGAAGTTCTAAATTTTTAAATTGTGGTAAATTAATATGGTCAGACTTTTTCTTTTGACAAATTTAGAAACGATTAAATTGTTTCAGAAAGAAAATTGTACCAAATAAATAACTTGCTTTACAGTGTGCCTTGATGTTTTGAAGGCTGAATTATGCATCTTGTTCTTTTGATGTCTCAGGCTGTGCAAGATCCAATAATTTAGCTTTCACCTGATTGGCGATGTGCTTATTTACATATCCATTGGTACTCATTGTCATTTGTAAAATAACTTTTCTTGCTTAACATGGTTCTAAAAAATTGCTTTTTAGAGGACTTGGAAACAAAGACTTCCATATGTGACTGATAGGAATAACTTGATGACTTAGAAAGAAAGACCTCCAAATTTTCCTTTGAGTGACAATTTATCACCAGAAAGGTTTCATTGTTTTTGTTGGTTCTAATTTCCCAATTTTTTTGTTTAGGGATAGGTTTTTTTTTTTTAAACAAAGTTATGATTGAATTGCAATTTTTATTCTATGTTTCAAAAATTTATGCAATTGATCAGGCATGGGAAATCTATTTAATGATTTTGAGGCTTCGACTTCATACTGCTGGCAAATTGTTGCTTCATAACTGCGAGACCCTATTAAAAAGAGAATAAGAAAATACATAATATTCAACATCTTTGTAAGTGAAAAGTAGATCAGAAAGGAAGCTTCTTAAATTAGAGTATTCAGGAGTTCATTGTTTCCATTCATATCTGTTAATTTGTTATTGTGTGTATTTCTTGCCATGTCTCTTTACTCCTTGTCACGCATTAGTTAACTTATGGAATCCCTTTTAGGTTGTTCCTGAAGATGCTTCAAAACTTGCTGACTTTCAGAAGATAATCAAACGGACAACTGAGTTTGAAATTGCTTTGAAGAAAATGATGTTCATTTCTTTAACTGATAACAAGGATAACAGGTTAAGCAATTTTGCTGAAAATGTTGAGGTGCACTTTGCAGCTAGAAAAAAAGCAGAAATCCTAGCAAAAGCTAGAAATTTGCTTCTACAGTGTGACTTCTCTGTTCCCCAAGTGAGCTTCGACCAACAAATCACATGTTTCTAGTGATTTCTTGCGCTTTATGATTAAAATTTTCTACAGGATTGTACTACTACCACAGGCTCTAAAGTGAAGGCTGATGGAGAAGCTATAAATTCTTCTGAGCAGTTTGTTGACTTGCTTTTCTCATCCGAGAGGTGTATAGTATCAAAAGCAGCATCCCAACTGATGGAGCTGGTCCATCAGACACTCAAGGTAATTAATATAAAATAATTACTTCATAATGTGGTAACTGATGGAACAGCCATTTTATACAATGTCCATTCATTCCTTAAGTGAGTTGCATTTGCCGGAATTTTTGGACTTCAATAGCAGGTTTTTCCATGGTACCTTAATGGCAATTTTGTTCTAAACTTCCGAAATGAACTGGGGAAATAAAAGGACAATGTATAAAATGGCTGTTGATTAAAGAAAGTGTTGGTTTATTATGTTCTTGTGCATGCTACGGATCACATATGAACATTGGATTTGACATTATTTTGAAGTAACAAAGGCAAAACCCTATGTTAAGCCCCTGAACTTACTCCAAATTCTCAATTAAGCCCCTGACCTTGGTAATCTAGGCAATTTAACCCTCTTTCTTTACGGCAAACTTAATGCCCATTTGTGCCTCATTTGCATGGATAAGGTATTGACATGTCATTGCCTATGTGGTGAATATTGAGCTTGTCCATGCAAGCAAGGCATAAACGGGCATTAAGTCCATTGTAAGGAAAAGGGTTAAATTGCCCAAATCGCCAAGTTTAGGGGCTTATTTGCTTCAATAAAAGTTTGGGGGCTTAATTGAAAATCTGGGGTAAGTTTGGGGCTTAATGGAATGTTTTGCCTAACATTAATACCAGGAATGTAGGAAAGGCAGTTAAAAATATCAGGAACTTACAATTTTGAAATCTGGATTCCTACCTACTGATTCTTACGAAAGTCAAAATTTTTAGAAAGCTTACTCAAACTGCTTTATTGCATGTGCTTGATCTTTAGATATGCCAACTGTTTATTTGGACTTCCTAAAACTACCTTGCGCTTGTGTTATGTCATGTGATTGACCTATTGCATTGATATATGTATTTGAACTTCAAGCCATTGTTAATGCCTTTTCTCCTAGGATGTTTGCTTGTCATCCCCAAGAGTTGCTCTGGAATTCTATCGTACTGGCAGAGATGCCATGCTTCTTTATGAAGCTATTATTCCTGTCAAGGTTGGTTCCTTGAACCCGCTATTCCTGTCGAGGTTGCTTAGAATACTTTTTGATATTTAAGCATGTTACAATGCATGGGCGTGTGCATAGGTATATATGAATACATGGTGTAATATGCTTTATAATACCAAAGATTTGTTCAATAAGAGTAGGCTTGAATATGTCTCTGCATATTCAACATTTAAGATATTAGAGCCAGAAATATGATGCTTTGTTTGATTTGGATATGTATTTGATTAATAATAATTATCTATCAATTATAATTTCTTATCTCTTGAATATTTCCATTAGGTTTGACTCCTAAAGTATTGTCTGTCTTCTTGAATTCTAATATATTTAGTTGTAAAAAATTCGCTTGATTGAAAGCAAGAGTATCTCAATGAGCAATTTTTCTATTAGGTTTGTTTGGTTTAATTCTCATATCTATTTTATAAATCTATTTTTATAAATGATTTAATTTCAGAAATTTTGTGAACAATCTTCATTGTGCAAAAAAGCTCTTCTAGCTTATTTGATCCCTTTTTTCTCTTTTTTTTAGAAATTCTTTCACATTTGATCTTGAATGTAGATTGTTCAGAAAGCTACATGAAGAGCTAGATTAGTATATATAAAAATTTTTAGCTTTCTCATGTGCACCATGATTATGTTGCTAACCTTTCACTTTTGAATTTTGAAGCTAGAAAGGCAGCTTGATGGCATCAACCAAGTAGCTGTTCTTATGCACAATGATTGTCATTATTTATCTCAAGAAATTCTTGGGCTTGCATTTGAGGTATGTACAGATTGTTTATGGGTACATGGCTTGAATAGTTTTATGGATATTTTGAATCTGCATTACTATGTCTTCTTTGTTGGCCATTCAATGGTTTGTATATTCTTATAATTTTCCACTATGCTGCTACAAGTACTAGCTTGGCAAATTTATTATTCTTTTAATTAATTTTCTTTAGTTAAAAGCTTTAGTAATTATATTGTTGTGTTTTCTTATCTAATAATCTATTTAAAACCCACATTTCAGTATCGAGCAGATTTTCCTATTAACATTAAGGAGCATGCTGTGTTTGCTGATATGGCTCCAAAATTTCATCTTATGGCAGAAGAAGCACTGCAGAGGCAAATCCAACTTGTTATATTTAATCTGAGAGAGGTAAAATTGCCTATATGCATCTTATGTATTTAGCACTTGCTTAAGTTTTTATCATTGTATGCCTCTACAAGTAACTCTTCGCATATCTTGTTATCCTATTAGGCTATAGATGGTGCTGATGGATTTCAGAATACCCATCAGATGCAGCAATTTCAATCTGCAAAGTTTAGCATGGATCAGGTAGCATGTTGTTATTAAGTGGTACATTTCTCCTGCTTTTATTGTATGTCTTTCATTCAATGGTTCATGATCAGGTTGTTTTCATTCTTGAGAAAGTACATATTATATGGGAGCCCTTACTGTTGCCTTCAACATATAAAAGAAGTATGTGTACAGTTATAGAGTCAGTCTTTTCCAGAATCACAAAAGACATGCTTCTCCTTGATGATCTGGCAGCAGAAGAAACATTACAGGTATGGCATGGCATATTAGATTGTTTGTCATTGTTTACATCTAGAGTATTTTTGGTTGATGAAAATGACCATTCCTTGGTAAAAAATAAGCTATAAGTTGTATAGAAATCATAGCAAATAAAGACTACCTATTTCATGGAGGTACCATTTTTCTTTTAGCTTGAAAGGAGGGGAATACCTAGTAACACCTCTTCTTAGGTCGTAGTTATTTCTTCCCTCTTTTAACTCATTAGAAGAAAATTGATAATAATATGGAATAGTTATTCCATACTTATGGGGAAAGGAGAAATCACTCTGTACTGATATTAGTCCAGACAAAACTCAAGTACAAAGAATGGTATAAAAGTACTTTTATAATTACAAAGGAGGTGACATGGGTCCTGTAAAGAGACATTGGTCTGGACTGATTTCTCCTTTCCCCTGATATTTATCTTATTTACCTTATTTTTATTGTTTGACCAAGGATTGTCCACTCCATTCTACCCAACATGACCTATAAGTTTGTATAGTTGATTATTATTATATCTAATCCCCTAAATTGTTGACCAGCTCCAAAGACTAATCCATTTGATGCTGGAAAATTTGTCTTCTCTGCTGGACTCTCTAATTGCCATGAGACCCAAGGGAAAGTCTGAAAAGGATTCAATATGCCCTCTTGGCAATGTTGTACCATCTTTACCCAAAATCCGTAAACTGGAAGGCATGTTTTCCTGTTCTTGCTTAGTCTTCTTAACCTTGGTAGACTATTTGATGTCTGACTCCCAATATGAGAAAATAACTTGCTGTTTAAATATGATTTTCTTTTCCCATTTTTAAATTTTGCAGAATTGTTGGACATGCCTCTAAAATCCATTACAACTGCTTGGGAAAGTGGAGAACTACTTAGCTGTGGTTTCACCAGAGAAGAGGTATGGCTTAACTTATTTTAGCTGGCATCAATTGGATTTCAACCAATATTATGCTTTCCATTTCATTTTCTAAAACCATGCTTGCAATCTCTGAAAAAACTTGCTTATTCTTTTATTTTACTTCATTATTTGAGATGCCATATTAAACAAGATATATCATTTTACCTTTTTTGAAAAATGGTTTTATTTATCATTGTTATTTCCCTCCCGTATTCTACATGTTAGTTTCACCTTTTTCCCTTTTTTTTTGGTTATTTGATGACCACTCTCCACTTTTTAATGCTTCTACTGCTGCTTAACTTATACAGTTGGAAGATTTTATCAGAGCCATATTTGCGGACTCACCTTTGAGAAAAGAATGCCTATGGAGGATAGAAAGTTTCAGTTCATAGATACTTCAAGTCTTCCAGAATTTTGAAACATCAACGCTGCTTTCTTCAAAAAAGTGACGGAAAAAAAGAAAAGATAGCCGAAGAGGGAAGGACTGAAGAAAATTAGTATTGCTATTTAACTCAAAGAAAACGCCTTATAACATGTCCACCCTGATTCAACCATCAATTTACTTACCATGGAAGAGTTCAACACAGTAAATTCTCTCTCTCTTTGTTTCTTAGTGTTGTTTTCTTTAATTTTTTTCCATCTTGAGTTTATCAGCAGATACTAAAAACTGTGTGATGGAGACATGTCTGTATGTAATGCCTGTCTACTGGGTAAAAAATGAGGTTGGATAACATACTCAGAAGTCCAGATATCATTTGATAAATCCATTTCTTTTTTTTTTTTTATTGTGCAGTATATAATTGTATGATATCTGTTATACAGAACAATGGTTGCCAATTTTGGCTTCGTTGTCCATAATTGTTGACGTCTTGTGGAACGGTAGGTTGTGGGGGTGAGATCTCGAATGTATCTGGTTTTATTTTTGACCAACAGTATGTGGTGCTGGTAGTTTATGCCCAATTATTTTTGCATGCTTCAATGTGATTGTCATTGACTTAATGAATGAATCCGACAGTGTTAAAATCAACTGTTACCTGAGTTTTCTTAAATTTGTTGTGAAAATATATAATAAGTACTCTCTGTCTTAAAATAATTATTGTTTTAATTTTTTTGATTTTTTTTGCAGATTAAGAATTTACATATTTTGCCTTTAAAGAATTAAAGATAAATAGGAAATGTTGATGATATGTTAGGAAAAAGAAGTGTTTATTTTCCCTAAAAAATCAAAATTAGTTTAAGACAAATTTTGAATAAAAAAATGATAGTTATTTGAAAATTGAGTATTAACATTAAAATGGTCTGTTTATGGAGTAATTGCTGCAAATTGTTTTGCAATTTTTAAATATAAGATAATAATTCGTAATACAAAATTGGATCATGAGCAGTGCCCACTGATATTGATTCCTCCTATGTATAAACCATGGCTACTGCTATTCTTTTCATTTTTCTTTCCTCTGGTAAAAAGGGACAGTGACATCACTAAAAATTATCAAGAGGGAAGAAGCCTATAAATTTCTATCTTCTCTTCCCATAAATGCTCCCTAAACCAGGTCAGGTGGCTACTCAAAGAAACGAAAACCACTGTCTGGATGTTAGAAGCAAGACGCCACTACATTAGCACAAGAATTCCTCTCACATAATTTGTGTTTTACCTCGCATTTCCTCTCACATAAGGTGTGTTTTACCTCACATATCCAGTCATTTTCCATGAGGCCTTACAATTAATTATTGATATGCCAACGTGTTGTGCCCTATTTCGCTTGCTAGCAACCGGGTTGCCACAAGGAATTGAATCGGTTTCGATAAGGACCCACCGACACCGCTAATATCAGCCAAGCTCCATTCCTTTCCATATGTGACGAATAACTAGACTCAGATAGCGTGGCCTTCACCTAGTTTCTGTATGAACCCGAAAAGTCACTGCCCCGAGTCATCCCGACGGCATCGACTTGCAGGAGAAGCACTTGGGGAGCCATTTGTTGACCCATCCACATGTTGGTGATACAAGTGGAAAATGCTGGAGACAAGATGATGAAATGTCGAAGTAAGCTTTCTATTGCCTAATTTTAATTTAATTTTTATTTGTTAAAAAAAAAAAATGAAACGGAGGATAGATGATGAGGAAAAGCTTTTGTTAGCATATTTGCCATGCTCTTACAAATTAGTGTAAAGTTTATTGGTGGGTAAGGCTTCTCTCTAACAATAAAAGACGTCAACCAAAATTGGTGGGTAAGGCTTCTAGATCTAGTAAGAATTAAGATGAGGAAGAATGTTTCTATTGTGGAGTGTTGCCCAAAATTAATACCCTCAGCTAATCGATTGTTTTATTATAATTTTAAGTGTTGAATCCTCAATAAAGTTAATTTAAATCAATCCAAAGAGTTGTCACTACAAAGAATTAAATTAAAAGATAATTTTTAAAAGATCAAATTAAAAATATTCAAATAAAAGCGATAATGATTAAAGAGTGAAAAATATATATATATATATATTAAGATAAACAAAACTTCAGGATTCACTTAATTAGTTCAACCTCTATCAACTTTCATTAATATTTTTCACTCAATTGGTCGTTCTACATATCAGAGTGTGCCTTATAAGCCAATTGGGTTGACAAGACAATTTTATGTACTTGTGATTATGTTCATTATATTTATGGCATTATTTATCAAACATTAACTATTATTCTTCTGCGTATATTAAATATTGATAGAGTTCTTAAAATATTCATTGCATCAAAACACTACAAGTAAAATGCCTTGTACCAACGGAAGTCTATACCAACGGACAAAAATCTGTTTGTATAAACCATGTATACCAACAGAAAACTTAAATAGTCAGTATACATCGATTTATACCAACGGAAAAATATATCCATTTGTATAGACTTGGTTTATACAAACGGTTTACCATTCATCCGTCTGTATAAACTATATCTATTCCAATGGTAATTATTATCCGTTTGTATAATTGTATTTATACAGACGAATTACTGTTCTGTCGGTATAATTCCCTATTTCTTAACCACATTATTTTCTCCTTGTTAATTTCAGCAGGCTTCATTTTTACTTCTCTCCACAGATTCACCATTCTCCCTTCCTAATTTCCAAGCTTCCCTCTCCGATAGACCTAAATGTTTCTACCCTTCCCAAATCTCCAAAATTCATTCAAACCCATTTGAACTCAAAAACCCAAAATTCAAAAACCCATTTGACGCCAACCCCACTTGGTCTCTCCACTCCGTCAATGACAGAGGGTTTCTCGTAGCTACCCAGAGCCCCGCTTGGTCTCTCTTCTCCGTCAACGACAAAGCGTTTCTCGCAGCTAATCGCAGCCCTGCTTGCTCTTTCCTCTCCGTCAACAATAGAGGGTTTCTCGTAGCCGACCGCAGCCTCACTTGCTCTCTCCTCTTCGTCAACGACAAAGGGTTTCTCGTAGCTGACCGTAACCCTACTTGCTCTCTCCTCTCTGTCAACGACAGAGGATTTCAGTGCTTAGTAGTATGATACTGCTCAACCAGTTCAACTTCGTTTGTTTATGATTGTATCAGTGTAGATCTATTGCCAGATCCAATTTTTATTTTTGTTTACTTGGTTTTTGTTTTGGTCTTGGTGTGTCTCTCTTCTTGTTGCGATTGTACTGACGGGTGCAAGTGCTAAAATTTCAAGTCTTGATTTGCAAGTTTTTCAACTTTTTTTTTTCTTGTGTTAAAGGTAGTTATCTGCAGGGAGTTTTAAATAGTTTTTGACTTTTTTTT
>BPVZ01000088.1:1271750-1285727 GCA_020521535.1 Rubroshorea leprosula
GAAAATTCAGCAAACACCACCAAAACCATTAAGAGCCCAATTACAACATAAATGCAACCAAACAAGGTAAAATAAACTAAAATTCAACATGTATATTCAAGATTATAGATTAACCGTAGATGGAAAACAAGAAATATTCCACAAAATCATCTCAAAATCCATAGATCTATAGCTTAAATGAACTAGGACACATATAAAAGAAAAGCCTTCTAAGTCTTTGTAATTCTAAGTACCGTATTTTGGCATAGTCTTAGAGGCTAGACCTAAAGAACTCCCTTTTACATTCTTGAATTCAAAGTTTACCTAGTTTATTGGCGATTTGAAACAAGGCAATCATAAAGAAAACAAGCTCATGCCCTTCTGCTTTCTTTAGATCTTGACAAAATTCTGCAATTTTCTTTTTCTAGACCTAAAATGTCTTCCCTTTTTTATAGGCTGATCAGTGGAGGGAGAAACAAAACCCTAGCCAATCGATTGATTTCCTTAAGTTCTCAACTGTTTGATTGTCAATCTTTGATCTCAATTGTCTCCATACCTAGGCTTGTCGCCTACCTAGATTCCTTAGATTCCTAACAACAACTTGCTCTAGATTTGCACATTGATGGGTTTTGTGGGATGACGTGGCCTTTTGGGGTGCTACATGCTGCTTGCATGTGAGGCGACAAAAGGATATGATGGCTGTTGATGGAAAGGATTGATTAGGGGAGGGAGAAGTGGACCAATCTGATTCTACCTCTTCTACATCTGATTCTACCTCTTCTACTGCAGCTATAGGATTGCCACTTATTATCCTTAGTGGCTTTATCTTGTGCTCTGAGCAAAGGAGAAGGGTAATGGCATCAAGTAGGGGGCTCTCCATCTCACATGTGGCAAAAGGGAAAAGGAGAGAGGGGGGAAGAACCAAGTATGTCGGCCTCCCTCTTTACAAAAATAGGGGGTAAAAGGCTTGAGCCCTACCCTCATTATTATTATTTTTTATTCTTTGTTGCCCAAAATAACGTAGTTTTGGGTTGGCCTTTTGCATATAAGTTCTCAACTTTAAGTCTCCCATTTGTTCCACGCCTTGATAGGTCCTTGCAAGCAAATCCTCTATTTTAGAATGTTTTTCAATTGAGTATATATTGTCAACAAACTTGAATGAATCTCAATTTCCTCTTTTCCTATCTTCCTTTTTGTTAAGGGATGAATTTGTATTGCTTTAGAATTCATAACATGTGCAGTGCCACATCAGCAAGACCGACTTTGGGCTTATGACTAAAAAGGACTCACATGATCTATTTACACATTAGATCTGTTATATTTTATTTTCTGTTGATAATTGCGATTAAGCTACCACCGCCAGAAGCGGCGTTCATCTACTTCGTTAGAAATATTACAGACATGATCGACTTCAATACCATTCTCATATGCATGACCAGACACGACTACATTTATCTCTATGATATAATTGGACATTTTTCTATGGTCATGATCTTTATTGTAATGTTTGTTGTTATAATTGGCTCCCAACAATGGATAAAGAACCTATCTTGCTATATATACAAGGCTCCCATCAAAGGACAATAAATTGATTTTATCACATTTACATAGCTCTTGGCAATGGATAGAGGACTAGACATTTATTCTACATATTTCTATCACTAGTTCCATCAATAGACAACGGGCTAATTCTACCATATCAATACCGCTTGGAGCAATAGACAAAAGGTCAGACTTGCTATTTTACTTAATCACCGGAAATGGGCAAAAGGCTACATATTTCTACACATCTTCATTACATCGGCAAAGGGTCGGATCTTTACATATTTTATTTTATTGACTCTTAGAAATGAATAAAAAGTCAACGTAACTCAATACAATTAGTGTAAGTTTAATAATAGTTGTAACCCTGCAATTGATTGGGATAGCTACACTCCAATGATAAAAATTCATCAAGTTATGGTTGACGGCTCCTTAGTGGTCGCTTGTTCATGGTGTGTGATGCTTAGTGAACAAAAATAACTAAGACCATCCTTTGACAATGCGAGTATTGCAAGAAGGGCCGTTGTTTTATCCCAATATCACATAGGGATGGCAATGGGGCCTTGTGGGGCTAAGGAGTTCCTTCTCATCCTTGTCCCCGTCCCCACGAATGGTGGAGACGGGGATCCCTATCGAGATTTTTGACCGATGGTAGATTTTGCCCCCCATCTTGGTTCCTTGTGAGGATTGCCATTCCCCACTAATTTATATCAAAATATACATTTTTTACGTATAATTAACAATTATTCAATTACAATAAATAAATTTTAAAAATTCGAGTACAATTAATTAAAATTCTCTAAATATAAAAACAAATATAAATTGTCCAAACATAAATAAAGATCAATTCAACATAAATAGCTAAACCAATAGATTTGTTCCAAACATAAATAAAGATCAATTCAACATAAATAGCTAAACCAATAGATTTGTTCCAAACATAAATAAAGATCAATTCAACATAAATAGTTAAACCAACATATTTGTTCCAAACATAAATAAAATAACTAAACCAATATCCAAATTCCAGCATGAAGGTAAGGCAACTCAAAACACCTTAGCTTTCAAAATTTACATTTGCTTATAAAAAATCATACAATAATAAATATTTCATGGTAACATATTTATGAACGGAAAACATCAATTTTTGCATAAAAAAGTTTGCTTGAATGTAAGATTAATCAAAGATTAACATTTAACAAATCCAAAAAAAGAAAAAAGAAAAAAGGAATAGAATCATTCATACCAGTAGATCTAGTTTAGATATAATATTACCATTGAGAATTTAGCAATGGATTTCGCAATAAAGAGATGAATTTAACAATCAAATCAACAAGTTGAACAAATTTAGAAGTCAAATCAACAAGTAGAACCAAAAAGAGAAAAGAAAAAAGAAAAAAGAAAAACTTGTTTTATGTGATGAAAATGTGAAACAACAAAAGAACACTTGGTGAGATGGACGAAGAAGAGCGAAACAGCTTAATGCTCAAACTTTCGGAGTAGCGAAAGCAAAATAAACATATAGATAGTCTACTTTTGTAATGGAACAAACTTGGTGTATTTTGGTATCAACGACAATTAATAGCAAGGGCAAGGTTAATAATGGGTTGAGTTGGGTTGCGTAAAATTAGGTTAAATTTAATTTTTATGGGTTGGATTGGGTTAGGTTATGTAAAATTGGGTTAAGTTTAATTTTTATTTGATTGGGTTTAGGTTTGGGTTTGATATAATGCGTTGAATAAAATTTAAAATAAAATTAATTGTATATTGTTTAAAATTTTTTGTGGGGATGGGGATCCCCATGGGGCCCCATGGGCAAGGAAAATTCTTGATGTAATTTTGTGGGGGAAAAATGCCCCCCATCCTCACCCTACAGGGAGGAATATTCCTCCTCGCCTCGTCCTTATGGTGGGAATCCCCTTGGGGCCCTTTAGGGATTGAGGGAAATTGCTATCCCTAGTATCACACCTTGTCTATATCAGAGGCCATGGATGTGGCTTTTAATCCTTTTCCCACAGGCAACATTCCACCCATTTTTATCATTTTTTCATCATAATGCTGGAGTTATGGATTGATGAGATTTGTCCCTTTCGCGACTTGGCAACTTGTTGGGAATGCTCTTCCAATTCAACATAGTTCACACTCTAGCCATGGGCAAAGCTAGCCACTATTGTCCCTCTAGCTATGGGAAAGCTATTCTTAACTGACTAGTGATATTTAACATGGCTGGTGGTCATGTACATCATTTTTCTTTTTATACATAAGGACAATTACTGGTCACCAATAATTGTAATCTACAACATATATCTTTTATATTTTTACATGTTGTTAGGCATTATCAACTAATGGCACTTGGCTCAATAAAATTATATTGCAGCACACATCCATATCATTCATCTTTTATCTTAGCACATTGCTAGACTTATACAACGATATTATATAAGTGCCTCTTATGACTAGTGGATAAAGAGACATAGCAATGATTATTCTCACCATCTCCTTCGATATACAAGGTAGTGTTTTTCTTTACTGCACATGCTTATACATTTCATACTTATATATTTGAACAAATACTCACTCATATTTTACTCTTTGATGTAGATAAACATAAACCTATAAATCCAAGCTCATGAGGATTATTCAGATAAACTATGGGAGTAGTGGCTTGGCAAGTTTGGATGGATAAACATTGGTTGCTTGGCGAAGAAAGATATTTGCACAAGCCAAGCTTTTAGCTTGCAATGGTACTCATCTTCATTAGGAATGGTTAGGCGACAAACACATGGAGGCAAAACTTGATTAAAAAACTGCACCATTTAATGCTAACTGGAAGGTCTATAACCCAATTAAAAATCTACCAGAGATGCCATTTGAGTCTCCATCAACAATCTGTAGTTGTGTTTAATGCATAGACAGTTGCACAAGTTTCGTTGCGTGGGAAACTAGTGAAAAAGATTATATTGTACTTGGGAAAACCATCAATATCTTGGACAGAGGTAGTTTAGCTGAAAAAACTCAATTGCACACCAAATATGATATTTCATATGGATCGAGGGTTCCCAAGAATGGGAAGTCCTCAACAAACTAGCAATCCTTTGTTGGAGATGTGGGACAATCCATTATTGCACTTCAAAAGCTGCCAATAGTGCTCAAATCCACCCAAAACTTGACACTTGCCTTCACCCAACCTAAATCTAACCATTGGATGGTTGGGCTAGTTTGGCTTCACTAACTCAAAATTACCAAAATGCCACTACATATATATATATATATTTGATTTTTGATTCATTTTTGAGAGATATAGCATATTGTTTATGTAGAAAACACAATTTTCCTTTGAAGAATTCTTCATCTTTAACCTTCCAATTCTCCTACAAAAATTTCCTAGAAATCTTCATTTTCTCATATTTTCCACACTTCCAGCCATGTAGATACACTCTAGACTTGCAGCACATCTTAGCTAAGGGACTTTATGCTATAGTTTATGATTCTAATTTGTCTTTCTTGAGCATTAGAAGCTTAACTAGCAAAGTTGGCATTAAGACATGAGATTAAGTCCTCCATTCAAAAGCCCCCAAAATGATCATCCTTTCTTCTCCCATCATTATTTTGAATTTATTCCTTTTTGTTTTGTGGAAGCTTGAAGAAGATTATTGTGTTTTTTTTTTAACCACAACATGAGGGTTGCTTGTTTTAGAGTGGGAGTAGTTGCCAAGGATAGTAGAGGGCAAATCTATTGTGTTTATTATTATTCTACAATGTACTTCATATAGATATACTTCTCAAATTGTAAATGTCACTCTTTGTATTTTCTATGCATGCTACTCCTACCACAATGTACATCTCATTTTCATTATTTTTAGTAGTTATGTTATCATTCTTGGGCTCTTGAAACTCTATCATTGCTGCCCAACTGTCTTGGGTTAGCTAAGGAAGTTATACTTTCAGATTTTGATAGAGAACTCAAAGGAGACTATCCTTGCTGGACAAATTAAGGGAGACGACTTGTGGCACATAACCTCTTGCATGTGAAGTGGGTGTAAGCCAAAAGGACCCTTCTAATCTCTCGTAGAGGGCATCCTAGTTAGCTTCCATGTCATCATCGTTATTGACTTGTCAATCCCCTACCCCAACAAAATGGCGACTCCATTAGGGAGGTCATCCTAATGCATTGTCTCTTTTTGTTGTTCTTTAATGGTATATCATCTCCAGTATCCATCCTTAGCAATATTTATTCATCTTCAACCAAAAAAGAAAAATTTTGACCATGTATAAGAGCAACTTCATCATCATGTATCATTGATCGTACTTAGGAGCCTGGCCATTATGATGAACGAGAAGTTCAACAGCCACCCTCCTTCGATAGATATTTTTAATGATCTCTTACAAGGAATCTTTGATCCTAACCTTATGTCTCTAGTTCAAGTTATTCGAATCATGAATAAAGATCAGTAAAGGACTACTCAATTCCCCTCGAACTTGGAAGCTCAACGTATTATGCAAGATCCAACACAACAAGCCAACATGGCTAGGACATCCCATTCATAGGAGGTTTAGATTGTGGTTACCGACAACAATAGGGGCTCTACTATGTGGCCAAACAATTCTACACCACTAGTAGTTGTAGCCACCAACACTAATGGGGCTTCACAAAATGTAGCTAATTCCACCCAAGACTTCATCACCATGGTAGACCTTGCTACTCTCTTGGATAGGGAACATTCCAAATAAAATCTAACTACTTTCCAGTTTGTCCATGATCCAACATATCCCAAGGAGATTTTGTCTAAACCCTATCAAAATAAGTCTGAAAGTCCCACATTCCCACAATATGATGGAAGGAAGGCAACAATGTGGAGCATGTCAACAAGTTTCTTGATGTTATAGGGGCTCACATTGACAATAAAGATTTATGCCTACAAGAGTTTTCCAAATTTGTCTCCAATAGAGCTTACACTTGGTACATTACTTTGCTCCTTGACTCTACTCGATCTTGGGATGAAATGGTTGAGCAATTTTGTTCAAAATATTTTCTAAGTGAGGAATGCATCACCATTCTTGATCTCCACAACACTTGTCAACGTATAGGCAAGGAGTTAATGGTCTATTTAGAAAGATTTAGAGATTTGGTACTTGATTACTATGGTGGCCATGCTAAATCTTTCTTGGTGGAAATTCGTATCAACAATAAATATCATCCTATTCTTGAAAATATTGAAATTAACCAATTTGCAAGGCTACTTGATGCTATCAGGAGAACAGCCATTTCTATCAAAGTCATCTCTATTGGAAAGTCTATAGTGTAGTCAGCAAAAAAGAAAGCTACAGCTCACACTTTGGTGAGCTCTATTTGTAGCCAAGGACAAGGCCAAAAAAGGAGTGATTGTGATGCACCATCGCCACCACTCATCCCTCTCATTATCTAAGAATTTGATGTGTTTTTAGACCAATGGATAGTAGATGGTGTTATAACACTGCCTCAATCACTTCATGAGTGCAATGATGATGATAAAAGCAATCCTAAATATTGTCATTATCATCGTTATATACATCACTCAACCATGGATTGTTTGTCCTTGAGAAGGATATATCATTGCTAGATTACGGAAGGATCTTGAACAGAAGATAAAGAGTTGATGAAGACCCTCTTCCATATCACAATCAAGGTGATGTTAATGTTCTTACTCATGTGGAAAATCTTGGAGCAAGTGCACTAATCATTGAAATCCCTAACAATGCAAATAATCTTTCTGTCTATGTACTCCAACGAACTCCAAAATTTAAATCACTGTTTGATTAGCTTAGTCTCACTACTGAAGCATGACGAAGAGCCACAGAAGCTGTCATCTTTATTGCCAACAAAACTGGAGAAGAATGTTGCAACGCTCAGGCACATGCTTGCCGCACTTGAGTCTTCTAAAGCTATCATCTCTATTGACAAAGATATGGAAGCACCATATCTTGACCACAAAAAGCCATTCTACTTATCTACTCAAATCAACCTTGTTCGTGTTAGACGCGCACTCATTGATATTGGATTTTCACTCGACTTAATACCATTAGGCACCATCATCACTGAGGGGATCTCCTAACAAAAGGTTGTCAAGTTTCTGCTTAGCATTGTTGGCTTTGGAAACGGTAGTGTGCATGTTCTTGGATACATCCAATTGGAATTAAAGGTCAATCCAACAATTCAATCCAATCTTTAACTACCTTTTTTGTTATTGATCTGAAAGTCTCTTATCATGTATTGTTGGGACGACCATGGCTGCACCAACATAAAGTTATTCCTTCTACTTATCATTAATGTGTCAAAGACCATCTAAATGGGAAAGCCTTCTGTATTCTTGCTAATGCGTTACCATTTGATCAAACTAAGACTCATTTTGTTGAAGCTACCTTCTATGATAAATTTGCTCCTCTTGGCAAAACAATGGTATCCTACTCAATTGGCATTGCTTTGCCAACTTAGAACGACATCCAAAATAATCTTGATATTAATTTGTGAATTGTTCTTAAGCATAAAAAGTAAAAGAAAGTGGTAGTAAAGGCTATTGAAAGGGGCCCAAAATGCACCTAAATCGTCCTTCCTAATGGGAGAATCAAATATATTTTATGAAGGTGCGCGAGGTGATGAGAACCCCAAAGAGAATGAGACCCATAGCACGACAAGGGATTTCTAAACTCCAAGAAAGCTAAATCAGATTTATAATAGGACGTTGACCCATTTATGTTGCAACAAGAACCAAAAGTAAAAACCTTGACCTGTTGTCTATGACGCAACAAGAACCAGAGGTATAAAGTTGGTTGATGCCACACCCTCAAACAATTAAGAACGAGAATGATAAGTCAGGTTGAACGCCACAAGAATAATCTTGATAAGTTCTGTAAAGTTCTGAAACGAACCAAAAATAAAAGTCTCTCAAAATGTCAGATTCAATAGCCTCCCCCAATTTGGGTTACAAGCCCCTTAAATAGGGAAAAGTAATTCTAATGAGAATAGAAAACTAACACCCTAAACCCTAATCATAATAACCACGAATTGGGTCTTAAATAAATGAATATTCAGCCCAAAATAATATAAATAAACGTGAAAATCACTAAAAGTAACCTAAAGTAACCTAAAGTAACATGAAATATCAGTTTGTTACAAATTGTGACAGAATTGCGAGATTGACGCAAACTGTGTAATTTGGCATCAATGACCTCAATTAAGCTTCTCTTGAACCTAAATGATGTTTATCACGCCTTGATAATCATCCAAGCTTTGATTTACTTCTTGCATGTTGTTATCAACCCAGATCTGCTCAATAAGGCTATTTAAAGCTTCTTGCATCTTCCTAGCTTTAGCTCTCGTGGCTAGACCTCCTAGAATGTGTAATGGATCTCGTGACATGGTACATGTGGGGTCATCTTGATTCCCATCATTCCCTCTCTCCTCAAAAGGATTTGTCCTCAAATCGTCACCTATATCAAAAGGAGAAAGATCAGAAACATTAAAAGTAGCACTAACATTATACTCACCAGGAAGTTCCAACTTGTATGCGTTGTTGTTTATCCTTGCAGTCACTTGAAATGGTCCATCGCCTTTTGGCTGTAACTTAGAACGCCTTTATGCAGGGAATCGCTCCTTCTGCATATGCACCCAAACCCAATCTCCAGGTTCAAACAAAACTTTCTTGTGCCCTTTGTTGGCTTGATTTGCATATTGATCAGTTCGTCGCTCTATGTTTTGTCGCACCCTCTCATATAGTTGCTTAACCACTTCAGCTTTCTTTTTCCCATCCAAACTAGCTCGTTCATCAATGGGTAATGGCAATAAATCCAAAGGGGTGAGTGGATTGAAACCATACACAACTTCAAATGGTGAACAATTAGTTGCTGAATGGACGCTCCGATTATAAGCAAATTCAACATGCGGCAAACATGCTTCCCAATTCTTCAAGTTTTTTTGAATAATAGAACGCAATAAGGCTGACAACGTCCTATTAACAACTTCCGTTTGTCCATCAGTTTGTGGATAACAAGTAGTCGAAAACAATAGCTTAGTTCCCAACTTTCCCCATGAGGTCTTCCAAAAGTAACTCAAGAACTTAACATCGCGATCAGAAACAATAGTCCTTGGAACACCATGTAAACGAACAACCTCCTTGAAGTACAGATCAACAATATTAGTTGCATCATCAGTTTTATGACATGGAATGAAGTGTGCCATCTTCGAGAACCTGTCAACAACAACAAAAATAGAATCATGGCCTTTTTTCGACCTTGGTAAGCCCAGAACAAAATCCATAGATATATCAACCCAAGGTTCAGTAGGTATGGGTAAGGGACTATACAAACCATGTGGTAAAACTCTAGATTTTGCTTGTTTACATGTTATGAACCTTTCACACATCCTTTCAACATCGCATTTCATATGTGGCCAAAAGAAGTGATCGTTCAGAATATCTAAAGTTTTCCTAACTCCAAAATGTCCCATTAAGCCACCCGCATGTGATTCCCTTATTAACAATTCTCTTAATGAACAGTTAGGCACATATAATCGATTTTCTCTAAATAAGAACCCATCATGCCTATAAAACTTATTAGAAGCTGCCTTCTCACATGCATTAAACACATTAGCAAAATCTGGATCATTAGCATATAATTCTTTAATGTGCTCAAATCCCAATAGCTTTGCACTTAGAGTAGAGATAAGTGTGTACCTACGAGATAATGAATCAGCCACAATGTTTTCTTTTCCTTGCATGTACTTGAACATATAGGGAAATGTCTCAAGGAATTCCACCCACTTAGCATGTCGTCTATTCAACTTACCTTGTCCCTTGAGGTGCTTCAATGACTAATGATCAGTATGTATCACGAACTCCTTAGGCCAAAGATAATGCTGCCACATTTTTAAGGTCCTTACCAATGCATACATCTCTTTGTCATATGTAGGATAGTTAAGTACTGTACCAGTCAATTTTTCACTAAAAAAATGCAATAGGACGCCGCTCTTGCATCAAAACAGCGCCAATGCCAATACCTGATGCATCACATTCAATTTCGAAAGTTTTAGTAAAATCAGGTAAAGCAAGTAATGGTGCAGAAATTAACTTCTCCTTAATCAAATTGAAAGCATTCTCCTGTTCACTTTCCCACTTAAATCTAACACTTTTTTTCACGATTTCAATCAATGGAGCTGCAGTTGTGCTGAAGTTCTTGATGAATCTCCGGCAGAAACTTGCCAAACCATGAAAACTTCGCACCTCAGAAATATTCTTAAGTGTTGGCCATTCTTTAATAGCCTTAATCTTTTCTTCCTCTACTGCAATTCCATCAGCTGAAACAACATACCTTAAAAAGACAATCTGATTTGTGCAAAAGGAACACTTTTTAAGGTTAGCAAACAACTTTTCTTTTTTCAAAACCTCTAATACCATTCGCAGATGCTCAATATGATCAGTTAAACTCTTACTATATATCAAAATGTCATAAAAATAAACAACCACAAATTTGCCAATGAAAGCACGCAAAACATGATTTATTAATCGCATGAATGTACTAGGTGCATTAGTTAATCCAAATGGCATAACTAACCACTCATATAAACCATGTTTCATTTTAAAGGCTGTTTTTCATTCATCACCTTCCTTCATCCTAATCTAATGATACCACTCTTTAAATCAATTTTAGTGAATATGCAAGAACCATGCAGTTCA
Organism: Rubroshorea leprosula; assembly: GCA_020521535.1. Taxonomy (NCBI): domain Eukaryota; kingdom Viridiplantae; phylum Streptophyta; class Magnoliopsida; order Malvales; family Dipterocarpaceae; genus Rubroshorea; species Rubroshorea leprosula. Next base: position 1,282,979 of record BPVZ01000088.1, read on the forward strand.
TCTAACATGTCATCTAATCTAGGAATAGGGTGACGATACTTTACAGTGATTTTGTTGATAGCGCGACAATCAACGCACATACGCCAAGTCCCATCCTTCTTAGGCACAAGTAGCACTGGAACTGCATATGGACTCATGCTTTCTCTCACATGCCCCTTCTTCATGAGTTCTTCAACCTGCTTTTGAAGTTCTTTCGTCTCATTGGGGTTGCTTCGATATGCTGGTCGGTTTGGAATTATTGCACCTGGAATGAAGTCAATCTGATGCTCAATTCCTCTTATTGGTGGTAAATAGTTAAGGATGTCTTTTGGAAACACGTCCTTGAAGTCCTGCAAAAGAGATTTAACAACACTAGGCAAAGAATCATTAAGTTCGTTAGTGTTGAAATAAGCATCTTTATACAGAAGCACAAACATAGGCTGCTTTACAAAGAACGCAGCCTTGACATCACTTGCTTTTGCATAAACACTCACTGATTTTCTCTCTTTGTTTTCAACACTCTCAATCTTTTCTCTCTTTTTGGACTCTTTTTCTATTGTTTCCTCTTTGTTTTTATACCCTCAAGCTCACTCTCTTTTTTTACTCTCAGTTGATCCTCATAAACCTGCCTTGCACTCAATGGTGCAAGAGTAATTGCTTTCCCTTCCATGACAAATGAATAACGAGTTTTGAAGCCATCATGTGTTACTTTCCTATCATATTGCCATGGTTTCCATAAAAGTAAATGTCCAGCATGCATAGGAACCACGTCACAAAGTACCTCATCCTTATATTGTCCAATAAAGAATGAAAACCAGAACTTGCTTATTTACCTTGATTTCTTCGCAATTGTTTAACCATTGCAGCTTATATGGCCTTGGATGCTTCGTCATAGGTAAATTAAGCTTTTCAACTAAAACAATGCTAGCTACATTAGTACAACTACCACCATCAATAATCACACTACATACCTTGTTTTTGACATGGCACCTCGTGTGAAATATATTGTCACGTTGTACTTCATCATCTTCTTTGGCTTGCACATTCAAAACTCGCCTGATGACGAGCAGTTCTCCATCAACAGCATATTCCACACCATTATTAGCATCTTCTAATGGTGGCATAGATTCATCATCAGATTCACCCTCGGTTTTAATTTCTCCATCTTCTCTCAAGATCATCGTGTGCTTATTAGGACATTGCAATGCAACATGCCCCCTTCCCAAGCATCAAAAACACTTGATGTCTCGGTTTCTGCCTTACGTATTGTCTATTTTACTCTTCCCATTGCTACCAACTTCTTTTGACTCAGATGCTACAGTTTTAGGCTTAAAAACAGAATTTTCTTCCTTTTTGCTCCAATTCAGTTTCCAAGAAGATGAGGAACCTGAATTTTGCCCAATTTTGGTGGTGGCTCCTTTATGCTTGAGTTGCCGTTCTACTTTCATCGCCATATGCACCATATCTTCCAATTCCACATAATGCTACAGCTCCACCACATTAGCTATATCACGATTTAAGCCATGCAGAAACCGTGCCATAGTTGCTTCTCTGTCCTCTTCCACATTTGCTCTAACCATTGCGATTTCCATCTCTTTGTGATAATCCTCAACACTTTTGGACCTTTGTGTAAGGCCCTGCAATCATTGATAGAGATCACGGCAGTAGTGACTAGGAACAAATCGTTTTCTCATCACAACTTTCGTCTCTTCCCAAGTGTCAACAGGATGCTCTTGATTTCTACATCGACTAAGCACAAGCTAATCCTACCACACCACAGCATAATCAGTAAATTCCACCGTTGCTAGTTTCATCTTTTTCTCCTCAGAATAGCTATGGCAATCAAACACTAATTCCACCTTCTTTTCCCACTCCAAACACACATCTAGATCATTCTTGCCTTGAAATGGAGGAATCTTCATCTTGATGCTACCTAAGTCACGATCTTGCCAATCTCCCCACCTTGTCAGATTTTGCTCTCTTTGGCCCCCTCTACCTCTCATAATTCTGTCCATGCTGAAATTTGAGTTCCGGGCGTCATTGTTGAATGCATCTTTATAATCGTCATCGAAATCATCATTAGCATCATTCCTACGCAAATTCGGACTTCCATTATGTGTTTGATATAACTTGGCTATCGTTGCATCTTGCTTCTCCATTTTGTCTTTAATCTCACCAAACATGATGTTCAGCCTCTGAAATTTTTGTTGCATTGCTTTGAGCATGAAGGATTCATCCACATGGTGGCTTCTAGTGGTTGATTTGTCATCACCGCTTGACATGATTTAAGCCTGTAACAAATGTTAGAAATAGAAGAATAAAAAGGACCTCACAACACTCCCTTACGTGTTTCACTCCATTCTCTCACAAAATGGCACTCAACGCTCGTGTTTTACACACTGTAGAACTTGGCTTTTCTCTCAAGTGTTGCTCATACCTCTTGCCTTTTTCCCTCACTCAACTTTCCTTTTTCAGTTTGTTATTGAACTAAACAAGTTCAATTCAAGTTATTTTGCAGCAATCTAACTCCAACAAATCTACAAGAGTTAAAGGAAATAGAAAGACACAAAGGAACGAACAAGAAAACCAATAAAAGAACCAAACTTAAACAAATTAAAACGAAGAGTTCAGTTCAAGCACTTTCTAGTAGGAATTGACTTGACTATTCCTTAATGCAGTAGGATTCCTAACTTAGGAAGGAATAAACAAAATTGCCGTCTCCTTGTTTGAATAGAACTCAAAGAGAATTTCCAACTCCTTATTGGAGTAG
>BPVZ01000088.1:1295234-1310439 GCA_020521535.1 Rubroshorea leprosula
CAACACCTTTCTCCAAGGAGCTTTCACTTTCCGTTGAGCTAGTCTCATCATCACTCCAAGTGGCAGCAAATGCTTTCTTCTTCATGCTTTTCTTGTCTTTCTTCTCACCTTTCTTCAATTTGGGGCATTCAGTTCTATAGTGCCCCATCTTGTTGCATTCATAGCATTTCACACTTTTTTTGGTAGATTCTCCTTCATCTCTTCTTGCAATCTTGCTCTTGATGTTCTTCTTCATAAATCTCCTCACTTCTCTAGAGATTAAGGAGGAGAAGTTTTCACCATCACTAGCATCATCTTCGCTCTTTCCTTTTGGTTGCTAACCTTGAATGCAACATCCTTCTTCTTCTTCTCAACTATTTCAATTCCACCATCACCTTGAACCTCTATCTCATATGTCATCAATTTTCCAATGAGATCTTCAAGCTTGAGAGTGTTGAGATCCTTGGATTCTTCAATTGCGGTCTTCTTGGCTTCCCAACTCTTAGGCAAGCTTCTAAGAACCTTTCTCACCACTTCTTGAGGAGGATAGACTTTACCAAGAACCTTGAGATTGGTGACTATATCATTCAATCTTGTATACATATCTTGAATGCTCTCCTCCGGTTTCATCTTGAAAAGCTCATACATGTAAATGAGTCTATTGATTTTTGACTCCTTTACTTGGCTTGTTCCTTCATGAGTGACTTTTAGCTTGTCCCACATCTCCTTAGCCATATCACACCCGGAGACTCTATGATACTCCGTTGGATTGAGAGCACATTGAAGCATACTAATTGCCTTGTTGTTGATCATGATCTTCTCCAAGTCTTCATCATTCCAATCAATCTTTTCCTTTGGCACCTCTCTTTCTCCAACAATTTTCATAGGTACATATGGACCTTTCATAGTCACAACCCATGCCTTGGGCACATTTGCAAGCATGAAGACCTTCATCCTATTCTTCCAATAATTATAATTAGTACCATCAAAGAAAGGAGGCTTAGTGGTAGACAAACCTTCAAGTGGTTGAGAAGATAGAAATTGAGACATTCCCGATCAACGCCTAGGTGGTTAAACCTTCAAATTGGAGTCCTTGCTCTGATACCAATTGTTGACTCAATGTACTCCAAGAGGGGGGTGAATTGGAGTTCCAAAAACTCTCCCCTTTTTAATGCAAAAAACCCAAATTAGAGTAGAGAAAAAGAGCTTGCACAATGAATTTATAGAGGTTCGGTCCAACCACTTGGAGCCTAGTCCTCTACCTTGGCTTCACTCACCAAGGATTTCCTCCACACTCTTCACTAAGAAAGACAAGGGTGGCTTAAAGGAGCCACTCAATCCTTTTACAACAAGATGAGTATTTCTCTCATACCTCACCCCTTTACAATGTAAACCCCACAAATCCTCTCAATAGATCACTCTTGAAGGAATTAACCCACCCCCAAGATCACTCACTAAAAGCACAAGAAGAGGATTACAAGCAATGATCACTCAAAGATCAAAAACTCAAGTTAAAGCTCAAGTAGGTAGGTAAAGATATTCAATGCAATGTTCACCAAACTTGTTCATATCTGTTACTAACCATATTTATAGCCCCTTGCTCGAAAATAGTCGTTTCTAGTTGTTGGGGGTCATTAAATGCTCTGCAGGACACAAAGCTCGAGTTGCAGGATTGTTAGGGAGCCGGCTCTGTACAGCAGGCTTTGCGGGATTCCTGCACATTCTGTTTTCCTCGAGAGCCGGTTGTAAGACTTTGAGCCGACTTTGGAACTCCAACTTTAAATACATTAAATATTCTTCAAAAGAGTCGACCATTGTGCATTAAATGCACCCTCACAGCCGACTGCAAAGTTGGAGCCGGCTTTGCGTTTTTCCTCTGTGCGCGCCAAACAACGGTCTTCAAATTTTTGCCCGTAGAGCCGGTTGCAGCTTTCGCGCGCGCCAAATATTGTGGCTGATGCACTAACTCGTAGGCACACACTTATCTCTACCCTAAGTGCAAAGTTATTAGGTTTTGAGCATATTAAAGAATTATATGCTAATGATCCAGATTTTGCTAATGTGTTTAATGCATGTGAGAAGATTGCTTTTGATAAGTTTTATAGGCATGAAGGGTACTTGTTTAGAGAAAATCGATTATGTGTGCCTAACTGTTCCTTAAAAGAATTGTTAGTAAGGGAATCTCATGCGGGAGGCTTAATGGGACATTTTGGAGTTAGGAGAACTTTAGATATTCTAAATGATCACTTCTTTTGACCACACATGAAACGTGATGTTGAAAGGATCTGTGAAAGGTGCATAACATGTAAACAAGCAAAATCTAGAGTTTTACCACATGGTTTGTATACTTCGTTATCCATACCTACTGAACCTTGGGTTGATGTATCTATGGATTTTGTTTTGGGCTTACCAAGGTCAAAAAGAGGCCACAATTCTATTTTTGTTGTTGTTGACAGCTTCTCGAAGATAGCACACTTCATTCCATGTCATAAAACTGACAATGCAACCAATATTGCGGATCTATTCTTCAAGGACGTTGTTCGTTTACATGGCATTCCAAGGACCATCGTTTCTGATCGCGATGTCAAGTTCTTGAGTTACTTTTGGAAGACATTGTGGGGAAAACTGGGAACTAACCTACTGTTTTCGACTACTTGTCATCCACAAACTGATGGACAAACAGAAGTGGTTACTAGGACATTGTTAACCTTATTGCATTCTATTATTCAGAAGAACTTGAAAAACTGGGAAGAGTGTTTGCCGCACATTGAATTTGCTTATAATCGGAGCGTCCATTCAGCAACTAACTGTTCACCATTTGCAGTTTTGTATGGTTTTAATCCACTTACTCCTTTAGATTTATTGCCTTTACCTATTGATGAACAAGCTAGTTTGGATGGGAAGAAGAAAGCTGAAGCGGTTAAGCAACTGCATGAGAGGGTGCGACAAAACATAGAGCAACGAACTGAGCAGTATGCAAAACAAGCCAACAAAGGACGCAAGAAAGTTGTATTTGAACCTGGAGATTGGGTTTGGGTGCATATGCGCAAGGAGCAATTCCTTGCACAAAGGCATTCTAAGCTATAACCAAGAGGCGATGGACCATTTCAAGTGATTGCGAGGATTAATGACAACGCATACAAGTTGAAGCTTCCTGATGAGTATAATGTTAGTGCTACTTTTAATGTTTCTGATCTTTCTCCTTTTGATGTAGGTGACGATTTGAGGACAAATCCTTTTGAGGACAAATCCTTTTGAGGAGAGAGGGAATGATGGGAATCAAGACAACAACATATCTATTACGTCATGTGATCCATTACACACCCAAGGAGGTCCAGTCACGCGAGTTAAAGCTAGAAAGATGCGAGAAGCTTTAAATGGCCTTATTGAGCAGATCTGGGTTGATAACAACATGCAAGAAGTAAATCGAAGTTTGAATGATTATCAAAGCATGATAAACATCATTCATGTTCAAGAGAAGCTTAATTGAGGTCATTCATGCTAAATTACACAGTTTGCGTCAATCTCGCAATTCTGTTGTAATTTGTAACAAACTAATATTTCATGTTATTTTAAATTACTTTTAGTGATTTTTATATTTTTTATATTATTTTGGGTTGAACATTCATTTATTTAAGACCCAATTTGTGGTTATTATGATTAAGGCTTAGAGTGTTAATTTCCTATTTTGATTAGAATTACTTTTCCCTATTTAAAGGGGCTTGTAACCCTAATTGAGAGGAGGCTATTGAATCTGAATTTTGAAAGACTTTTCTCTTTGGTTTGTTTCAAAACTTTACAAAACTTATCAAGATTATTTTTGAGGCATTCTAACCTAAACTTATCATTCTCATTCTTCATATCTCTGGTTCTTGTTGCGTCATAGACAATAGGTCAAGATTTTTACCTTTGGTTCTTGCAACATAAACAACAAGTTAAGATCCTATTATAAACCTGATTTAACTTTCTTGGAGTTTAAAATTTCCTTGCCGTGCTGTTAGTCTCATTGTTCTCTTTGGCAGTTCTCCTCACTCTCGGTTCTAAAAAATTACCTAAGAAGGGGGAAATTCCTTCTAACCGACGACCCGCTGACGCCTCTAACAGAATGCTCCTCTCTTTTTTCTGCCACAGTCAACACCAAACCCAAGCAAAAGAACCCCCCAAAACTCTCGTTTAAAGATCTATTTATACTGCTCAGAAACACCTTATTCTTCTATCCAAAACCAAGCCTAACTCTATGACAAAAATGGACCCAAACCTTACCCAATCCAATTTCTCATTTGCTGTGGAAGGCCCGATGGTGAGGATCTTTGGGCCGATAGCAAGAGGAGGCCTCATCTCTTTTCAAGCACGTGGATTGACATTTTGATTGCACATGAATTCTCCAGCCAGTTCAAGTACAAACTGTTGAGTTGCTGTTCTCCGATAGTCGCCGCCATCGCACGTAAAACATCACCTCCATCATCAATCTACAGATCTGGGCGCATCTTTGTTGGTTTTGAGATTCACTCGCCCTTGATTCCTTTAGGTGACCATAAATCTAGAACAAAATGGAAGTTGAAATCAAGGAAGTGGCTGGCGTATTTGCGACAACGAAGAGTCTTCACAGAGCACAAAAAGTGAGAAAGAAAAGGAATGGTGAGATGAAAGGCTTTGATGGTGACGATGGTGATCGGAGAAGGGAATATAGTTGCCAGCAGGTTGAAGAAGAAAAAGCCATGTAGCGAGAATGGGGAGGCTGATGACTGGCGTGAGCAAGAAAAGGAAATCTAAGGAGGAGAGAGAAGCCAAGGGTCAGTGAGGAAGGAGGAAGAGGTTTTGGGGTACGAAGAAGCTCTATCGCCAGCAGTTTGAGGGGTGGCCGCCAGCTTATTTGAAGAGAAGGAGGGTTCGAGAGAGAGAGGGAGGCCGGAAGGGTGGATGAGGAAAAAGGTTTGACTTTTATCTTTTAATTATGGGTTTTGGGTTTGGGTAATTGTGGGTTTTTGGGTTTTTGGGTTTTGGGTTTGAGGCTTTAACTTTAAAGTGTTTCACCCCTTCAATTTTCCATTTCTTTGATTGAGTCCTTTCTTCCATCTTCTTCTCCCAATCCTCTTTGCAAAATCCCTTTTTTACTCACAAACCTAACAATGAAAACAAAACAAAACACATTAGTTAAAATAAAGATAAAAACTAAAATGAAATTCTAGTAAAAATTTGAATTATAACAAATGATATGAAATGATCTGAAAGTGATTGGTGAATTATGTTTTCTATTAACTTCAGCTTGTTTTGTCTCTGATGTGGTCATGTTTCTGTAATCCTGCTAGTGGGGGTTAAACGCTAGCACATGTCGGCACATGTCGATATGTTATTGATAGAACCGATTCGCTTCTGTAATCCTACTAGTGGGGGTTAAACACTAGTAATTCATGTAGCCTGCCAGTGGGAGGTTTAAACACTGGCCATGACCTATAGAGGAGACGTCTATTTCGTTCCCGTACTGTATCCGTTTTTCATGATTGCACTTGTTGGCATGCTATAAGTTTAATAAAGGGCACTCCATATTTTATTTACTGAGTTATCTCATAGTTTTTCCTTGTCTACCATTTTAGGAAGTGAAATCGAGGATGGGGAAACCACGGGAAGTGACGAGTTAGAAGGCTAGCCATTTCGAGATTGATATAGGTTTTAGAAATAAATTATGATCTGTAAACCAGAGTGTATTTGGAGATTTTATGATATCAGAGTAAATTTTAAAGATTTGATCTTCAGATTTGATGGTATCAGATTGTGATATGATAAGTTTCGAGCCTTGTGCATTTGTGGGACCCGTCTCACGAGTGCACGGCATCTGCCACGTCCCCGGATTTAGGTTCTGGGGCGTGACAGATTTAGTGGTATCAGAGCTTAGGTTGAAATTAAGAGCTTAGGATTAAATTAAGGACCTCCAGATTGAGTGGCATTAGAGCAGATTGAGTGGTATCGGAGTTTAGATTTAATTAAATACCTAGGTTTAATTGAATACCTAGGATTTGTTTTGGACTTGGCTGGCCAATGGATTTTAGAACCGTGGTGAGACGAGTGATGGGGTTATATGAGGGACGATTTTGATTCGTGTTGCCTGAATGTTCTAATCCATTTTGATGAAATGGTAATCTGATTGTTCTTGTTTCCTGCCTTCATACCCTGTGTAAATTTGTGAAAGTAATCTTGCCCGTTATGTCTTTAAGACCTTGTTTTGAAACTTAGTCATTTTCTGATAATCTGCACTTGTTTAGACTTGTTACTTGAATGGAATTTTTGTATGCTCTTTTGCCACAATTGTAAAATCTGGGGAGTTGCAGAGATCTTTTGTTATTGATCCTGTTGGTCTCTACAGCATAGCTGTTGAGAAATTTGTTTTGTTTGTCACATGACTAGTGGAAGATGGGCAACCCTCTACTTGTAAGAGATTCAAGGCTATTTTAGCAAATGTTGTGTGTTTTCTAGATGTGTTTTAGGAGCTGGATAACTTGGTAATTTCGTTGCTCCTTATCTTTTTGAAAGTCTTATAGTGAAGTTTCACTTTTTCCATTTGGAGCTTCATGGTCTTTTCATGTGCCTCATTTTTCTATATTGGTTAATCAAAAACAGTGATCAATTCAATTGAAATTGTCGTATTTTTGTGAAGATTGGCAAGTTGTCATAAAGTTAAACTCTCTATTGTTGCCAATCTCTACATTCTTGATACTTGGAAACTGCTTGAAACTCCCAAAATCCGTCTTGAATCTTTCTTGATATTGCTTTGTACTTGTTCTTGGAATTGAAATCCAAAGGAAATGGATAATGATTGTTGAAATCCTCATTATCTTGAACCTTGCCTGGAGTAAAGTCATTTTAGCATCCTTTTCTTAAAAATCAATTGATATTTGGTTTTTGGAATCTATTTTGAACTGTCCTTGAAAACCATTCTTGTTTTGACACTTGCTTTTGCTCAAATTCTGTATACTACTCTTGTTCAAATTTTGTATATTGCTCTTGCTCAAATCTTGCATATTCTGCTCGTTCTTGTTTCAATATACCTGTAGATCTTCTGGATTTTGGATTTTTGTTCACATGGATACCTCATTAGGAGGGGTGATGATTATTAGAAGATACCTATATAAGGCATCCTAACTTTTGTCTCTTGCAAGTGTTAATCTCTGTATCCTGGATGCCTTAGCTTTGACTTGACTCTAGGATGTCTAGAATGACTTGATTGTAAATTTGCTTAGCCTCCATGGGCTACGAGGTGAAGGGGTAAATTTTGAAGTGCCTGATTCCCTAGAGTTTTGTTCCAAGAGAAATGGTTCTTTTCTGGTTGCTTGGATTTTTGTTTGCCCTTTTAATTAAAAAAGACAGTAATCTTCTAAGCATCTTGATCCCAACCGTTGCTTTGTTTTGTTAATTAATTCTAGTACTTGAGGTGCTAGATCTTGACATCCTGATTATATCTGCTCTTGAATCCTTGTTCTCATTGTCATTATTGAAATATTTGTTGTGAGTCTAATTCTTGAATTCTATTGCTTGTTTCATGGTTAACTCGTCTCTCAATTTTGATTGCTTGGTTAAATTTGATCTTGATTGCTTGGTTAAATTTGATCTTGATTCTTGGTGAATGCTGTTTTGTTGCTGATTTTTTTTGAGGCATTCTACCTTGCACTCTTATGTTCCAACATTCTTCCAAGCATTCATGTTTTCCATTGATTTCATTCTGATGCTATTTTGGAAATTTCACCTGTCATTTGATGGGTCTAGCTTTTAACTCTTGTTAATTGCTAAAATCTGCCTCTTGATTCCAGTTGCTTTGTTAAACATGACCTTGCTTATTGGTTAACCTTGTTTTGTGGCAGAATTTATAAGGCATCCATGCACTTGTTCATTCATTCATGATCCATATATCCATTGGATGCTTATCCGTCTTTGATAGAGTTCAAAGTTGTACTCATCTTTAAATCCATGCCATTCTTTGCCAACTCGTCTTGTGTTGGGTTCAAAGCATAACCCCACAACTGTTCTTTTGTGGCTTTGGTAGGATTTATTTTTTATTCCTTATGTTTCCTATATCACCCCAGCCTCTAGTAGCTTATCTCATGGTAAACCTTGTTAAATAGTTAACGTTCTGCTTTTTAAGATTAGTTGTGATTTGTTATCAGAGTGGCGCAGCGGAAGCGTAATAGACCATATTCTGTTCATAAAGAGTAAGTGACGCATTTGTTTTGCCTTGGCTTGTGTGAAGCCATTCACCACTTGAGACAACCCTAGATTCAAGTCTTGGGGACAAAACTCCTTTTTAGGAGGGGTGAATGTAATATCCCTAATTTTCGGGAATTTTTATCATTTAAGTAAGGGTTTATGTGTGAAATAATTATTTTGGGGCCTAATAGTGAAAGTTCTGAAACTTGAGGGACTTAAAAGTGGAAGAGATTTGGATAAGGATCAGTTTCTTTCTTTTTCTTTTTCTCTTCTTTCTTTTCTTCCAGCCTGCATGTTCTGCTCTTCTTGACCCCCCCTGCAGCCGAACAAAAAGAAAAGAACCAAGCCGCCGGCACCAGCCTTGAGAAACCGGTAAGAAGCTTGGTATTTTCCCATTCTTTTCTTGTTCTAGAACACATAAAGAACCCAGAAATCCTTCCCCCCCTCTCTGTAGCATCTAGATCTACTCTACTTTTCCTCCCCTGTCCGCCGGCTGCCATGTGGGTGTGTGATTTCTGGGCATTTTTCCAGTAAGCCACAGCCATGAACTTCATCTTTTAGCTTGATTTAGCTTGGGTTAACTTTGGTTCTCCAATTTTTGGCTAGTCCGTGAATTCCCCTGCAACTTGCCGCCGGCTTCTTCTTCTCCCTACAGCTCCGGTTTTAGCTGGAGAATTCTGGTATGTGGCAGCCCTCCAAGCCCTCGAATTTGTCCATTTATTTGCTTTTAATTGTTGCCCTATTGTGTGTCCGAATTGTGCTAGAAAAATGGGGGAATTCTGGTAGCTTTAGAATAAAGTTTAAGCATTAATTCAAGTGAAATTTAGGTGATTGAGTGTTAATTGACTGTTGTGATTTTTGGAGAAAATCTCGTAAATTAGCTAGTGTTTTGGCCAATTTTGGAAGTGCAGTTACTGTTCACGGCACTGTTCACAGTTTACTGTTCACACACCGAGGGCCAACAATTAACGGGGATTTAAATGATTAGTTTGTGATATAAGAACGAATTTGGAGATATATGATCATGTGGAGATTGATAGAAATAGCATTGTGATTATGGGTGATCCTAATGATGGTTTCAGTTTGAATTTGTGATAGTATAGAATTAATTCTTAGATATTTTGATTAGGTTCCCGATCGTTCTATCAGTTAGCACTGAGATCGAGTTTTCGGTTTTATGCGAGTGAGGTAAGTAAATTTATGGTAATGCCTGTACAATTTTTAAAAGCATGTTTTGATTTGTTTTTGAAGTGGTGGCGGGACTAAACCCGTTTTACACAAGTATGATCAATTGAAATGAAATTTTTATGCTTTTCATTAAATTGAGCATGCCTATTTGAGATTTAATTGATTGTCCTGATGATCTGAAAGTGATTGGTGAATTATGTTTTTCTGTTAACTTCAGCTTGTTTTGTCTCCGATGTGGTCATGTTTCTATAATCCTGCTAGTGGGGGTTAAACACTAGCACATGTCGGCACATGTCGATATGTTATTGATAGAACCGGTTTGCTTCTGTAATCCTGCTAGTGGGGGTTAAACACTAGTAATTCCTGTAGCCTGCCAGTGGGAGGTTTAAACACTAGCCATGACCTATAGAGGAGATGTTTATTTTGTTCCTGTACTGTATCCGTTTTTCATGATTGCACTTGTTGGCATGCTATAAGTTTAATAAAGGGCACTCCATGTTTTACTTACTGAATTATCTCATAGTTTTTCCTTGTCCACCATTTCAGGAAGTGAAACCGAGGATGGGGAAACCACAGGAAGTGACGAGTTAGAAGGCTAGCCATTTCGAGATTGATATAGGTTTTAGAAATAAATTATGATCTGTAAACCAGAGTGTATTTGGAGATTTTATGATATCAGAGTAAATTTTAAAGATTTGATCTTCAGATTTGATGGTATCAGATTGTGATATGATAAGTTTCGAGCCTTGTATATTTGTGGGACCCGTCTCACGAGTGCACGACGTCTGCCACATCCTCGGATTTAGGTTCTGGGGTGTGACAAAATTTATTAAAGTAATTATTAATTAAAAATAAATATTAAATCTTATCAATTAATTATTATATTTTTATTTTATTAGATAAAAAAATTAAACCTACTAAAATCAAACAAAAAGAGCAAACAATTAAGGTAGATAGTGATTATAAATTTACTTTAATTTTTTATAAGTATGTGGTAATTTCTTCTCTTTAGATCGATTTTAGGCAAAAAAAACTGAGAAAAAGAACTCATGTGAATGTAAGGCATTAACTATTAGTATAATAGTATTTTTTATGTTGTAGTAATTATTATTTTGGCTATTTTAGATAGTGATAAGTTTTATTTTTTAAAAGTAATTTTTGTAAATTTGATAAATTTAAGTAATGTCATTTAAGACATATATTGTAATTATTATATAAAAAATTTTATTTTAATTCTATCAACTATCTAATTAAAATACTTTACGTAATATTGATATTAAAAATAAAATTTATTTTTGTAATTTTTTATATTAATTGATAATTAATAAACACACTTTATAACAAAAAAAGTCTTAATATAAATTTCGAATTTAATACCAACTTAGCATTGATGTAAGATACCGCCTTCTATTGTCATATAAGCAATCGACCCCACCAAAAGTACCTTATTATATGATTGATTTGCAACCATATAATAAGTTGAGGGGTTGATTTGTGTCTATTCTTAGTTGAGGGGGCTGATTTGCCACCATTCACTAAGTACAGGGTTGATTTGCCTTTCTGCCTTTTTTTTTTTTTTTAAAAGATTTGAGTTGTGCCGGATTGATTTCGGTGTACCAGCTGGTACATTGGAATTTGACCGAAAAGATCGAAATTTGATTGAAATGGATTTTGAACCCATATCATTTAAGCTCTATTGAAAATATGGTACGAAACGGATTTGATAACTTTGCACTGAATTGGAGGAAAGTGCATTTCTTAAGGCTAACATAAAGCTTTGCGGTCCCTAGTGCCAAAAATAATTGTCATAAATGGTCTAGGTGCTCCTCCTTAGACTTGTTAGAAACTAAAATGTCGTCAAAATAGACCACTAAGAACTTCCTTAGAAAGGGTTGCAACACATGGGTCATAGTCCTCATAAAAGTATTAAAAGCATTAACGAGACCAACGACATGACAAGCCATTCAAACAAACCATCCTAAGTCTTAAAGGCAGTTTTCTACTCATCCTTGAGTCTAATACGAATTTAGTGGTAGCCACTACGTAGGTCCATTTTGGAAAACCAACTAGAACCAGTGAATGTGTCTAACATATCCTCATGCAAAACTTATATTTGATAGTAATTTTGTTAATAACATGACTATCAACACACATCTACTAAGACCCATCCTTTTTTGGTGTTAACAAGGCAAGCACAACACAAGGGCTAAGACTATGCTTAACAAACCCTTTTGCAAGCAACTCTTCAAGTTGCCTATTCAGCTCTTCTCGTTCGTTAAGGTTCATCCTATAATGTTGTGGGTTTGGCAACTAAGACCTTGGAACTAGATCATTGGCATGCTATATGTCTTTTAAAGGTGGCAATTGGTTAGGAAGTTGATCTGGTACCACATCACTACATTTATGTAAAAAAGATTCAATCTTTATAGGTTGAGACGGCTTAAGCACAGTAGGTATACTAGAGTTATCCTTAATTACCAATGCAAACAAGCACAAACTCTGTAAACTTTTCCTTCCAAAAGCTTTATGACTTAAAATATGGATGGACTACTTAGGTGGATCTTGTGATGAGGATTTAGATAATGGTTTAATGACATGGATGGATCCAACAACCATAGTAGGTTTGGCAGGGTTAAGGATGATCTTTCTACCCTTATGTAAGAACTCAAAGATGTTAGCTTTACCATGATTAATTACATCTAAGTCATGTAACCAGGGACGTCCTAAAAGAATATCAACAACATCTATGGGTAACACATCACAATAAATGGAGTCCCTAGAACCACCTATCCTCATAGGAACTAAAGATCTCTTAATAACTAGTAAGTTGGTCTTATCAACCTATGCACCCTAAAAGGAGTAGGATGTGGTTTGGGTATAAGACTCAACCTATGTATAGCAATTCTGGACACAACATTCATAGTACTACCTTCATCTATGACTAGTTGACAAGATCTCTCATTACACCTAATATAGGTTTAAAAGATGCTAGTCTTCTTTCGTTCCTCTCAAGCCCGAATAGTCGGCACAACACAACTAACTACATCAACAGGTGGATCTTTTATAAACTCATCCTCATCTCTAAAATATTCAACTAGTTTTACTATTTGGTCATCTAAAAAGGGTTTTCCTTCAACTAATGATGTGTCATGCCCAACAGGTCAAAGTTTGATGTGGACAATGAGAAGCAATGTGACCCTAACCCTTACAATGGAAGCACTAAATTGATGAAGTACTAAATCCACTAGACATACTAGGAGCACTAGAATTACTAGGCCTTGATGAATTGTTATTGGTTCCAATTAAAGGAACAGATTTCGTTAAGCAGGCAGACATACTAATGGTTAGAGTACTAGACGTATGCCTGACTTACGTTGAGTGAATGTCCTAAGAGTTTTTTCAACGAGTAAAGTTTTTTACAATGCCTCTTCTAATGTCCTAGGTAAAGAGGTGATGAGAGTGAAGATCGAATAAGATGGTGATGAGATTGGAATCACAGATGCTTGGGAGAGGCTAACTAGCTGTAGAAGATCTTTAGGGATTTCTCCCTTTTTATTGGCTATTGAATCCTCCTTCTCCAATCCAAGATCTGTTTGTGTAACTAGGGTTCAGGAGAAGAATCGTGAAAGAAGGAGAGAAATCTTCTTTTTTTACTTTTCCTTTGGTCTACCTTTCTTTTTTGTTAGTTGTTCGTTCCTCCCCCTTTTCAAGAGAAAGGAAAATTAGTGTTTTTTATTGTTTTGTTTGGATTTTATTGGGCTAGCTTATGAAATTGGGTTGAGACTTGAATTAAATTGCTTTTGGGCTCAATATTGGGGTTTGGGCTGGATTCATGGGTCTGTCTTGGTAGATTTCATCCTTAGCTTTTTAATTTCTTCGATTGAGTCCTTTTCTTGAGTTTTTTTTTTTTTCAAATTTCTTCACAAAATTTTCTCTTTGTATGTAGCACCTGAAACAACATGGAATATATGTTAGTTAAAGAAAAGAGAAAAATTCACATTTTTATATTTTTGTGTTTGTTTTGACATTTTATAAAATTTTATGATTTTTAACTAATTTTGTGATTTATATATATTTCTTTTTCATGAAAAATCTAAATAAAATTAAATGAAAAGTTGAGTCCAAAAACATAAAGAATAAGGCTAATTAAAACAATTTTTAACATAAAACTTAATTTATTCATTGTATAATTAAAAGATATTTTCTTTTTTATAAAAATTTGAATTATGATAGTTGCTCCCTTTTTTTCTGTTAAGAGTAAAAAAAAAAAAGACAAGAATAAATCAAATTTTTAATAGTTGAGTGATCAAATAGGTAAAGTAAAAGTGGTCTAATGATCAAACAAGTGAAATAAATATGATTAAATAACCGCAATGGTCAAATGGCTGAACAAGTAAAGTAAAAATGGTTAAAGAACCGCAACAATCAAATGATCGGACAGGTAAAGTGAAAACGGTTAAAAGAACCACAACAGTCAAATGACCAAATAGGTGAAATAAAAACGGTTAAAAAACCACAATAGTCGAATGACCGAACATATATAGTAAAAATAGTTAACAAACCATAATTATCAAATAACCGAACAAGTAAAGTAAAAATGATTAACTAACTGCAATGGTCGAATGACAAACCATATAAAGTAAAAACGGGTAAAGAACCGCAATGGTCAAATGACTGAATAAGTAAGATAAAAATGGTTAAAGAATTGCAATGGTTGAATAACCGAACTTGTAAAGTAAAACGGTTAAAGAACTACAATGATCGAATGACCGAATAGGTGAAATAAAAGCGATTAAAGAACTACAATGGTCGAATGACCGAATAGGTGAAATAAAAGCGATTAAAAGAACCACAACGGTTGAATGATCGAACAAGTTGGGTAAAAACAGTTAAATAATCGCAATGGTCGAATGGTTGAACAAGTGAAGTAAGAAATGGTTAAATAATCACAATGGTTGAATGACCAAACAAGTGAAGTAAGAATAATTAAAGAACCGCAACGATTGAATGACGAACAAGTGAAGTAAAAATGGTTAAAGAACCACAATGGTCAAATGACCTAACAAGTGAAATAAAAACGGTTAGAGAATCGCAATCGTCGAATGACTGAGCAGGTGAATAAAAAATGGTTAAAGAACCGCAAGGGTCGAATGACCAAATAAGTAAAGTAAAAATGATCAAAGAATTGTAACGGTCGAGTGACTGAACATGTAAAATAAAAACGGTTAAAGAACTGTAATGGCGAATGACCAAACAAGTAAGATAAAAGCGGTTAAAGAATTGCAACGATTGAATGACCAACCATCTAAAGTAAAAGCAGTTAAGGAATCGTAATGGTTAAAGAATCGCAACGATCAAATAACCGAACATGTAAAATAAAAATGGCTAAAGAGCCGCAACGATTGAATGACCAAACAAGTAAAGTAAGAATGGTTAAATAACCACAACGGTCGAATAACCAAGTATATAAAGTAAGAACGATTAAAGGACTGCAACGATTGAATGACTGAACAATGTAAAAATGGTTAAAAAACCACAATGGTTGACTGATCGAACAGGTTAAATAAAAACGATTAAAAAACTGTAATGGTCAAATGACTGAACAAGTAAGGTAAAAATGATTAAAGACCTACAATGGTCAAATTACCGAACAAGTTGAATAGAAACGGTTAAATAACCGCAACAATTGAATGACCGAATAAGGGGAGTAAGAAATGGTTAAATAACCATAATGGTCGAATGATTGAACAAGTGATGGGAATCAAGACAACAACATATCTACTACGTCATGTGATCCGTTACACAGCCAAGGAGGTCCAGTCACGTGAGCTAGGGCTAAGAA
>BPVZ01000089.1:15179-35973 GCA_020521535.1 Rubroshorea leprosula
TTTTTTTTGTTAGAGAGTATTTATTTTGTAATTTTATATAATTTAAATTGTAAAATAATTATTTATTTTCAAAAATTTCAAAGTCATATATATATGATATTAGTATTTATTTATTTATTTTTTTAAATTAAAATGAAAATTATTTTAAAACTAAGTAGTTTTAATAAAATACCATAAATAAGACAAAAAAATGCTCTAACTCATGCTTTAAAATAAAGTATTTTAATTTTTTTAATAAAAATTGATTAAAATAACATAATTTTAAAATAATTTTTCTTTCTATTTTTTATGTGGTAAGACAAATAGACATTATTCCTCATATATGAAGAAATGTCTATCAACTATATTTGTAAAAAATTAAACCAAAAAAGGTTTTTATATATTAATAGATTAGAAAATTGGTTAGAGAGAGAATAGGTAGGAGGTGTGCAAAAATTAGTTCCAAACAAACAAATTGTAAATAAATAAAAAAAGAAAAGAAAAGAAAAACAGATTAAAAATTTTAAATAATACATTGGGTTAATTTTCTGTGTCTCTAATTTAGAGATTTGACTGGGTTCAATCGACAGGCACGCGAAATTATTCAAAGCAAATGTTACTCTATTTCATGAAATTTGTACTTTTTTACACTGAAGCTAACATGCCTGAGCAGTTACAAAAGGAATTTTCAGCTACTACAACTCTCATGATAATTGTCCTAACAAACCCCACCATCATTATTCCCTCTTCTTTCTCAGAAGCATCTAATATATTTCTAGTCCTCCCAACAAACTGTTATTGCCAATTCACTTCCCTCCCCAAGTATGGAATTTTCAGCTATCACCATGGAGGAATTATGCATGACCAGGGAAGGCACCGGAGGAGTAAGAATGGGCAGGAAAAGACCAGCCTATGATGACACCAGACAGTTCAAATCAAAGAACCTCAATGCCGAGAGGCGAAGGAGGGAGAAACTCAGCAACAGGCTCCTCACCCTGCGCTCATTAGTGCCCATAATCACCAATGTACATAAACCACACCCAAATTTTGCCTTAAATTTTTGTGCATTTCAATAAGTCAAATGTTTGTCGTTTTCACGTAACTCTTGATTTTCTTTCCCCATTTATGTAGATGAATAAAGCAACAATCATTGAGGATGCAATTACTTACATCAAAACCCTGCAGAACAGTTCCAAGGTTCTAAGTGACCAGCTTCTTGAAATGGAAGCATCTTCTGAAGGGGAAGAAAAGCCAGTGAAGGATGAGATTGATGCTGCAGAAGAGATGAAGAAACATGGAATTCAGGTTGTTTAAATGAAATTCCAACCCACATTACCCAGATTTATTTGCATCATTACGTGACACAGATTCAAAATTACCATTATTTTCGATCATAATATATATAAATCATTTTTTCTTTTTAATGTGATGCTTGTAGGAAGAAGTTGTGGTGAATAACATTGTTGATGGGGAAAAGCTTCTGATAAAAATTGTTTTTGAAAAGAAAGGAGGGCGGTTCACTAAATTGATGGAAGCCATGAGTTATCTCGGATTTGAGCTGAGTGAAACCAGTGTTACAACCTTCTCAGGAGCAATGATTGTTACATCCTGTATACAGGTAAGTCTAGAAAGTACATAAAGAAAAATTTGTACTAATAATATGTGCTGAACATGAAATGCTGTACTCCGTATACCATGTGAGATAACAAACTCATAAAACAGCATTTGGTAAAACTCTGAAAAATCAAAGTACAATTGGGATTTTGCCAGTTCTGGTGAAAAAGTACAGAGTGAAATATCTAAATGGTTTGTCACTTGTGTATGTGTATATATTTGTGTGTTTTGATTAATTACTTCTAGAACCTTAATTTTTTGTCGAAAAGTAATGTTTTGGTTGATATTATTTCAGGGCACATATTGTGATAAGCTCACAGCTCAGGAGACACAGGATTTGCTGTTGGAGATTATCAGAGGCATTTAGCGACTGCACCTGATTTTTCTAATAACAAACTGGAGTTTGCATTGTTATGATCGAAAAAGACCCGTAATTGAAAAGGAATTAATAAAAGTCGGTTCTAGATGATTCGGTGGAAAAAAAAAAAATTAATTGAGATGTTGCTTTTAACGTTAGTAAATTGACTGTTAAAACCAAATTTTTTGAAAGACTAAACTTAGTTGTTACTTCTTGTCATTTTGTTGAGGTTCTTACATTCTCATTAGTCGTTACAGCAAATATGATCACAGAGAGCCTCACCCTTTTAAGATCTCCCCGGAAAGAAGCCTTCCCAAAGACAACCTCCCCTTAAAATTATCATACAAAAAGATTCGCATTTGGTTGGATCAAATTGTCCAAGTTTTCACACCTGTATCTCACCAAACTATTATACTAAAGACATTTTTTTGACACAGTCTTGACTCTTGTTCTATAAATAAGAGCAAACTCTGGAATTCTTTGCAGGCTTTGTTCTATCAATTCCACTAGAAAACTGAGTTTTATGGCTAAGTTGTCTTCTTATTACTTCTGCATTATGTTAGCTGTTGAGGTTTTGAGTTTTGTAGCCAAGAGTCAAGCATTAGAAGGATCGGGGTCCATGGCGCCAAGGGGGACTTGGTCGGATGCTTATCCACCAGGACCAGGTGGTGGGATGATGGCGGAAAGTGCACATATCAGATTGCTGGGGAGGCACCATGATTCTGCAGCCGGAGGAGAGGCCATCCTTGGAGGATTTGTCATGGCCTTTGTGGTGGCTGTTGCATGCTACATTCGCGTCACAAGGAGAACACCGGAAGCTGCCAAAGCATGAGTTGCAGAAGTTCTTTGCCTGGGGTCTGGAATTTTGTGGGACCATGAAGATTGAAAATGTGAAGGTCTTATCCTGTGACTTACTGGGCAAAAAATTTTTGCAGAATAGACTTTGATTCATAAAGTGCATATTAAATCTTGGAAAATGGTCCAAGCTTCTAGTAATTTTATCCATTCTAGAAATATGCTTACTTTTGAATTTGAATTATTTGTTTGTATCCTCTACGATGGAGAATATGGAATTGTAGTTGCACAAGTAGATATAACAGCTCATGTACATGGGGATCAGCCCGCAACAGAAAAAGATCGAACAAGTATCTTTCTTTATTTTTATTATGAGTTAGCAATTTTATAATATAAATTGTATATTTTATAACTATTAATAGAAGACAACAACGTTACCATTAAGGATCTATTCTTCATCACTGATAATAGGGTGCACAGTTTGCATAAAAAATGAACTTTACATCACTTATTTTATTTTATTTTAACTTCGTGGTAAAAATTGGATTTAATTTAAGAAATTATCTATTAATTATTTTTTTTTATTTTAGTCTAAAATCTTTATTTTTTTTCAAATTTATCTATTAACTTTCAAAATTATCTCATTTTTATCTACCCATTGTAACTCTGTTAATCACATTGATAGAACTTCACGTTCTTAATTGCGTGGTGCCACGAAAGATATTGTGTGACGCTACTTAAACTAACATGTGACCTAAAAGAGAAAAGGAAAAATTCCCGTTTCATTATTAAGACTAAATGCTTAAATTAAAAAAGTAGCAATAATATAAAGATGATTTTTTTGCATAATTTTTTTGTATAACTTTTATATTTCATTAAATAAGTAAATATACTTAATATTACATATTTTAAATTAATAAAAAAAGTTAATTTTTAAATAATATGTAAAATTATAAAAAAAATAATAATATAAAAAATTATTTTTGAATATTTTTTATAAAAGAATAATTAACTATAGTATAAAACTTAAAACCACTAATCAAACTTAACACAAGAATTTAAAAAAAAAATAAAGTTTCAAACTAAACCAGGTTATAATTAATTAATTTTTTATAAAAGAATTCAAAGATAATTTTATACTATTTTTTATATAATTTTATATATTATTTAAATTATTAACTTTATTTATTTATTTATAATATGTGATATTGAGTACATTTACTTATTTAATAATATATAAAAATTATATAAAAAATTATCTTTCCGTCAATATCATTCTTTTATGTTAAGCATTTAATGGTAAATAAAGAAGTGAGAATTTTCTTTCTTATTTTTTAGGCCACGTATTAACTGAAGTGACGCCACACGGTAGCTTACATGGTGCCACACAATCAGAATTGTGAAGTTTCATCAATGTGATTAACAGACTTACATGAGATAAACAAAAATGAAACAGTATAGAAAGTTAATATATGAGTTTAAAAGAAAATAAAAATTTGGGATTAAAATGAAAAAAAAATTAAATAATTAATAGATGATTTCTTAAATTAAGCCTAAAAAATGAAATATTCGTTTGATTTTCTTTACTTTATTCATGGTAGGAGGTGAAGTTTTTGTTTGATTTTATTTGGCAATACCAAATCTCAGGCAGTAATTATAGATCCATTGATTGAGATTGAATAGAATCCAATGGTTAATTAAAGATCAAAAGCTAAAAAAATTCCATGGAAATAGGATGTGAAAAAGAAAAAGACAGCATTTAAAATTCCACAATCCTATCACTTTGGTAGTAAAATCTTATCCCACATTTTTCTCAATCCTTAATTACACCCATATTAACATTTAAAAAAAAAAAGACCAAAATTCTCCATGGAATAATTGAAGGAATATAAACATCTTATCTCTGATCTTGATATCCCCTGTTCTTCTTTCCAACATCCTCTGACAAATTATCTGCAATATTCACATTCCACTTTAAGTTTCAACAGATGGATTGAAAT
Organism: Rubroshorea leprosula; assembly: GCA_020521535.1. Taxonomy (NCBI): domain Eukaryota; kingdom Viridiplantae; phylum Streptophyta; class Magnoliopsida; order Malvales; family Dipterocarpaceae; genus Rubroshorea; species Rubroshorea leprosula. Next base: position 19,926 of record BPVZ01000089.1, read on the forward strand.
TTGTTAAACCCTTCATTTAGTTGTTTAGAATACTAAGAAATTAAAGAACGAACAAAAATTTTCTTGGTAACCAAACAAAGCAAAAGCTTAAAAACAGAGTATCTAATTCATCAAAAAAACAGAGTATCTTCTTTTTTTTTTTTTTTTGTTATTGTAAAACAGAGTATCTAAATCATGAAACAGAAAAGGAGTACCTGAAGGTTTGCAAACAGGAGGTTCTTCAAAAAGGGCAAGAGAGAGTTCTTTATATGCAACACCAATATCAAACAGGATCAAGCCAGAGGAAGGATCGGTCACGATGATCCCTTTCACTGGAAGCCAAAGAAACAGCTCTTCCTGAGAAAGACCCTGCAGACCCATCAGCCCACCATAGCTGAGATTGGCTCGAACCACGCTGTCAAAGTACACTCTCCCATCAAACTTGGCCATGCATGGCTGCTCCAGGTGCACCTCCAGGCGGCCATTCTGGTCGAGATTGTAGGATTTGACATTATCCGGGAAGAGGCCGGCAGGCAGACCTTTGCTCTGGAGGAGGGTTTGGATGGAGGAGGAGGCCGTGAGGGGGAGGAGAAGGAGGAAGAGAGGGAGGAAAGATATGGGAGTCGGAGACAGAGACATTGTTGGGAGATTTTTGAAGGACAAAAGTCAGAAGCTTTGATTGTTGAGTTCTTTCTGGGTGTCTTTAAGGTTTGTTTTTGGAGTTGCAGAAACTGTGTACCCTGTTGTTTAATTTTATTAAATAAAGTGGGACAAGGATCTGCAAATTTTATGACCAAGTCTGCCCTTAATTTTGACTCTACCCTTTACCCTAATATAAATACTAAATGTATATAATTATAATGTTATTTAATATTATAATTTTAAAATATAACATATTATTATATAATTAATTATTTTTATTTAAAAATCAATTTATGATATTATATATATTTATTTAGTTAATAACACATTATACTTAATTATAATCCCGGCTAGCTACTCAACAAGAAAGGGGTGAATTAGGTCATATCAATTTACTTTAAAACTTGTCTCTTTCTTTTTTTAAAAAACCTTGAATCAAATTTCCAATATATAAACTGTTATGCAAAATAAACAAAGAATAATTACAATCTTGCAAATAAAGTGCAGAAAAATAAAAAGTAAGGAAAAAAAAATATCAAGCCGTGATTTACAGTAGTTCCTTCAACCCGGAGTATGTCCACTCCCCAAGCCTTCTTACTCAAGAGTTCAATCTACTAAGATTCTCTTACTTATGGGTGTAAGATTAAACCGAAACAAACTCTTACTCGTGGGTGCAAAATTAAACCCTCACAAGTGAATCTCAACAACTCACTCAACCCCTTCAAGGATTATCCCAATCCAAGAAGAATACAAAACTCTTGTAAGACAATTAACCCAAAAGCTCACAAAAAGAAGAAGAAGATGCATAACATTTTCAATTTCAAACAGTATTTTTCTATCTTCCTCACCTAAAGTCCGTTAGAGAGAACTCAAATCTGATTTTTTAGACCCTTTTATAGTTGGTTGGGAGCTCATGCAATTAAAACCTATTTTGCCCTTCAAAGCCACCTCACAATTGCTCCAATTAGATTCCGCCCTTTTTCTACTTCCTATAACAGACTTTTACTTGTCTTGGAATGTGCTTTGTCATTTCGATCCCACTAAGGTCTAATAAGATGAAACATATAATTGAACAACCAAAGGTGCGCTTTCCAAAATTTTTGCTTCAAAGCCAGAAATATTGGTTCAAATGGTTTTCAGAAAAAGAACTACGAGATTGATTTGAATCAATTGGAATTGATTTGAACCCAGAACTCTAGACAAGGAGGATAGGATTTAATTCTAATCATGGGGAAAGATTAGAACCCTTGAATTAGCTTTCCTGCACACGTAGCACAAAAATAGATTAAACTCTTTAAATCATGGTTTTAAATTATTATCAAAATACAAAGAGAACCTAACAATCTCTCCCTTTTTGATAATGACAAAACCATGTCTTAAAATAATAAAGATAATAAATGTAAGCTCCCCCTTAAAATATGCTTCAAAGTTTCAAAAAGAAATGCACAAACAAATAATAAAGATAATTTTCATTTAAGTTCCTCTCCCCCTTTTTGTGATTATCAAAAAGAAACATACAAATTAGCATAGCATAGAGTTCAAACATACAAATTAGCAAAATTCAATAGACAAAAGACAAAAGGCACTATACTAACAAGTCGGTAGACAAAAGATAATACCAAGCACCAAAAAAAAAAAAAAATTGTAATAATTCTAAGCACCAAAATTACAGCCAAAGTCATACAAATGCATAGATGGTCATTACAAATTGATAATAGAATAAACTAACTCTTCCAAAAACGTAAAGAGGAACTCATTAGAATAAGTTCAAAACAAAAATACAAAGGGCAATATCTTTAATGGATTTGCTTTGAACCTAATTTTTGTGGTTCAAATCAATATGCTTTGCCATTCACTTCCTGTTTCTTCTTCCTTTTAATTTTAATTTTATTTATTTTATGATATTTATTATAGCAAATTTTACTTGTTCAATGATAATCAAACAACTAGATATTTAAGAATCAAAATTTAACAAGTTGGGTCATACATCCCTATTGCATGTCTTATTAAACAAAATCATTCTTCAGTCAAAGGTTTGGTAAATATGTCTGCCAATTAGTTTTCCATTTGTACAAATTCAGGTGTTAAGTCACCATTGTTCACATGTTCTCTAATAAAATGATATCTAATTTCAATGTGTTTTGTTCTTGAATGTAGAATTGGATTCTTAGTTAGATTAATTGTAATAGTGTTGTCACATCTAATCGGAATTCTTTCAAATTTACATCCAAAATCCCCTAATTGTTGTTCCATCCATAAAAGTTGACTTGCACAACTACCAACTGCAATATACTCAGCCTCAGTAGTTGACAAGGCAATTGAATTTTGTTTCTTTGAGTACCAAGAAACCAAGGCACCTCCTAAAATTTAACAAGTTCTAGTGGTGCTCTTCCTATCAACCTTACTACCAGTAAAGTCAGCATCTGGGAATCCAATTAAATCAAAATTCATCCCTTTGGGATACCAAAGACCTAAGTTTTGTGTTCCTATAAGATATCTAAAGATTCTTTTTAATGCAGTAAAATGAGACTCCTTAGGACATGATTGAAAATGAGCACATGAATACACAACCACACACTGAACATAATATCAGGTCTACTAGTTATCAAATATAACAATGAATATATTATGCTTCTAAAAAGTTTCTGATCAAAAGGCTTACCTTGTTCATCTTTGTCTAGTTTGAGGGCTGAGCTCATCGGTGTGCATTAAGGCTCACCATTTTCCATTCCAAACTTTTTTTAGCAACTCTTTGGTATATTTTGATTGATTAATGAAAATCCCTTCATTAATTTGTTTGATTTGTAGTCCAAGAAAGAAATTTAATTCTCCCATCATACTCATCTCAAACTCTCCTTGCATAAGCTTAGAAAAAGTCTCACGAAAAAGTTCATTAGTAACACCAAATATTATGTCATCTACATAGATTTGAGCAATTAAAAACTCCTTTTCATGATGCTTTATAAATAGAGTGGTGTCAACTTTTCCTCTAAAAAAACCTTTTTCAATTAGAAACCCACTTAGTCTTTCATACCAAGCTTTAGGAGCTTGTTTTAAGCCATATAAAGCCTTAGATAACTTGAACACATGGTTTGGCGAATGGGGGTCCTCAAAACCAGTGAATTGCTCAACATAAACTTCTTCCTTAATGAATCCATTTAAAAATGCACTTTTAACATCCATTTGGAAAAGTTTCATGTTCATATGACATGCAAATGCACATAGCGTACGTATAGATTCTAATCAAGCAACTGGTGAATATGTTTCGTCATAGTCTATGCCTTCCTCTTAACTATATCCCTTAGCAACTAATCTTGCTTTATTTCTAACTACATGACCATGTTCATCTAACTTATCTCTAAAAACCCATTTAGTACCTATGATAGGATGATCACTAGGACAAGGTACAAGATTCCATACTTTATTTCTTTGAAACTGATTTAATTCCTCTTGCATTGCTAAGAACCAATTTTCATCCTTTAATGCATCATTGGCATTCTTAGGTTCTATATGAGAAATAAATGAAAAGTTATTCACAAAATCAAAGTGAGATCTTGTTGTTACCCCCTTTTCTATGTCACCAATGATTTGTTCTTTTGGATGATCTTTCTTGAATTTCCATGTCTTTGGAAAGCAGGGGCGGAGGCAGAAATTTTTTTCAGAGGGGGCAAAATACTAAAATTTTCAAAGTTCAGGGGAGGCTAAATAATTTTTTCATATACTAATTTGCAAGATTTTCAAATTTCAAGGGGGCGAGCGCCCCCCCTCGCACCCCCCTGTCTCCGCCACTGTTGGAAAGTCTTGGCGAGGAGCATCATTCTGTTCTTGTGAGCCTTCTTCTTTTCTAGAATTTTCTTCAAGATGCAGCTCTCCAATCCTTGTTTGAATTTCACCTGCATCATCATCCAAAACAACCTTTCTCAAGGAAAAATTATTTTCAACAAATATAACATACATGGACTCTTCTACAACTAATGTTCTTTTTTTATAAACTCTATATGCGTTACTTGTTAATGAGTACCCAAGAAAAACAGCCTCATCACTCTTAGCATCAAATTTTCCTAGATTTTCTTTGCCATTTTTATGCACAAAACATTTACAACCAAATGCACGAAAATGAGAAATATTTGGTTTCTTATTCTTCCACAATTCACATGAAGTTTTATTCAACTTTGACCTAATTAGAACTCTATTCAAAATGTAACAAGCTGTGTTAATAGCCTTTTCCCAAAAATATTTTGATAATTGATTTTCACATAGCATTGTTCTACCCATTTCTTGTAAGGTTCTATTTTTCCTTTCAACAACTCCATTTTGTTGTGGAGTTCTTCGAGAGGAAAAGTTATGTTCAATTCCATTTGAGTCACAAAATTCTTTCATTTTATCATTATCAAACTCAAGTCCATTATCACTTCTAATGCATGTAATAGTGAACCTCTTTTCATTTTGCACCTTCTTACAAAATTTAATCAATTCACTAAATGCATTTTTCTTATGAGCCAAAAAAATAGTCCAGGTATACCTAGACTAATCATCTACAATTACTAAAGTATATTTTTTACCTCCCAAACTAGTGACATCAATAGGACCAAACAAATCCAAGTGCAAAAGTTCTAGTGGCCTTGATGTAGTTACATCCTTCTTTGACTTAAAAGAAATTTTTGTTTGTTTACCTTGTTGACATGCATCACAAATTTTATCTTTCTCAAAAACTAGTTTAGGTAAGCCTACAACTAAATCTTTCTTAGATAATTTAGAAATCAAGTACATGGATGCATGTCCTAACCTTCTATGCCATAGCCAACCCTCACTTTCATTTTTAGCCATTAAGCATTTTACATTATATGAAGATAAATCATCAAAATCAACAACATAAACATTTCCCTTCCTTTTACCAACAAACAGAACTTCATCACCATGAATGTTTAACACTTTGCATGCATTTGACTCAAAAATAATTTTGTGCCCCTTGTCACATAATTGACTTTTACTAATCAAATTATGCTTGAGACATTGTACATAATAAATATTTTCTATAATTAAACTAGAATTCTTACCTGCTTTGCTAATACCTTTAATGTGGCCTTTTGCATTGTCACCAAAAGTCATTGTTCCTCCTTTCATTGCCTCAAGGTTCAAGAATTGCAATTTGTCTCCTGTCATATGTCTAGAAGACCCACTGTCCAGATGCCATTTTTCTTTCTTCAATTTTTCTTTGAAGCTTCCCTCATCTGTGTCATCATTTGTCATGAGACAAATATGAGCTTCCATGTCACTTTCTTCTTTACTAGAAGATGAGTCCTCACTACAGCTCCATGTGGCAACCATTGCCTTATTTTTCTTTTTAGCTTTTAGACTCTTTTCATCATTGTTTGGACACTCAAATTTAATATGTCCAGCCTTCTTGAATCTGTAGTAGATAATCTCATCCTTTTTATTGCTTTCTCCCTTTCCTGTATTGCTTTTGTAGTTTTTCTTTTGTTGTCCTTGATTCTTCAACATGTCTTTCCTTAGGAATCTCTTAAACTTTCGAGCAAGCAATACAAATTCTTCATCATCCTCTTCATCACTGTCACATTCATCTTTGGAGGAGCTTTTGAAAGCTGCAGATTTCTTCTTCCGAGAATCATCATCACTTTCATCATTTTTCATGGCCATTTCATGTATAAGGAGTTTCCCTTACAGCATCTTAACAGTCATGGCACTTAAATCATGAGCTTCTTCTATTGTTGTCTTGATTGAACTCCAGGATTTTGGCAAGGAGCAGAAAATCTTTTTGACCTTATCTTCCTCAGGAAGCACCCTATCAAGAAGCTTTATTTCATTAGTGATTTTGGTAAAACGAGTAAACATGTCTTTAGCGTCTTCATCTGATTTCATTTTAAAAAGCTCACATTTTTGAACCAACATGTTAATTTTTGATTTCTTGACTTCATTAGTTCCTTCATGAGCCACTTCTAATTTATCCCACATTTCCTTAGAAGAATCACATGCACTAATTCTATCATATTCACTAGGATGTAAAGCACAGAATAATGCATTTTTAGCTTGAGCATTTATCTGCAGTCTTTTTCTATTAGCTTCATCATATGTTGTAGGATCCTTAGGAACAAGTTTGTTATCCTTGTCTCTAACTAAGACTTTATATGGTCTTCTAGCAATTCAATCCCTCATCTCATAGCTATTTGCTTCTAACCAATTTTGCATCCTATTTTTCTAATATTGATAATTTGTTCCATTAAAATAAGGTGGCCTAGTGATTGAATGACCTTCAACAAAATGAGTTTGGGACGCCATGGATCTATTCAAGATTGTTAAATCTATTTCTAAGAAAACTTGCTTTGATACCAATTGTAATCCCAACTAGCTAGCCAAGAGGGGGGTGAATTGGGTCATATCAATTTACTTTAAAACTTGTCTCTTTTTTCTTTTTCTTTTTGTTTTTAAACTTGAATCAAATTTCCAATATATAAACTGTTATGCAAAATAAACAAAGGATAATTGCAATCTTGCAAATAAAGTGCAGAAAAATAAAAAGTAAAGGAAGAGAATATCAAGCTATAATTTCTAGTGGTTCCTCCAACCTGAAGTACGTCCACTCCCCAAGCCTCCTTGCTCGAGAGTTCAATCCAGTAGGATTTTCTTGCTTACAGGTGCAAGATTAGACTAGAACAAACTTTTGCTCATAGGTGCTAGATTAAACCCTCGCAAGTGAATCTCAACAACTCACTCAACCTTTTCAAGGATTATCCCAATCCAAGAAAAAGACAAAACCCTTATAAGACAATTAACCCAAAAGCTCACAAGAAGAAAAAGATGCAGAACAGTTTCAATTTCAAACACTATTTTTTTTTATCTTCCTCACCTAAAGTCCGTTAGTGAGAACTCAAATATGATTTTTAATACTCTTTTATAGTTGGTTGGGAGCTCTTGCAATTAAAACCTATTTTGCCCTTCAAAGTCACCTCACAATTGCTCCAATCAGATTCCACCCTTTTTCTACTTCCTATAACAAACTTTGACTTGTCTTGGAATGTGTTTAGTCATCTGGATCCCATTAAGGCCCAATAAGACAAAACAGATAATTAAACAGCCAAAGGTGTACCTTCCAAAATTTTTGCTTTGAAGTTAGAAATATTGGTTCGAACTATTTTCAAAAAAAGAACTATGCAATTGATTCAAACCCAAAACTCTGGACAAGGAGAACAAGATTTAATTCTAATCATAGGGAAACATTAGAACTCTTGAATTAGCTTTCCTGCACACTTAGCACAAAAATAGATTAAACTCTTTAAATCATGGTTTTAAATCTTCCTCAAAATACAAAGAGAACCTAACATTAATTAATATGATATCATAATTATAATTTTAAAATTTTATATAATATTATAATTATAGCATTGTTAATATAAATATTAGAGAATGATGCTATGTGACTACAATAAATTAACTATTGATTTTGAAATAGAAAAACCTTACATTTAAAATACTTTTTATTTTTATCAATAACTATAATTGTACAACATTCAACGTGTTAGAATGCACAACACCTTTCTATAAATATTATGAATTTTTTTAATTTATAAAAGTATATGTTTTATTTTATTTTGGTTGTATAATAAAAAATAAGTTTCTTTCATCTTTTATCTCAAGCCACCTATATGACATATAATTCAAACTCAATACTTCTTATTTTTAGTAGACGGAGATTATCTCTAAATCATTTAGGTCGTTGTTTTATAAAAATAGATGCTAAGTATATATTTATTATAATTTTTAACTATTAATTTATATAAAAATTATGAATATAAATTTTATTTTTAAGATTAATGTCACATGAAATATTTTAATTAAACATCTAATAAAATTAAAATCTACTTTAATTTTTTATAAATTAATAATAAAGACATACAATAAATACACTTTTAAGGCATAAATTAAAAATTTTCAAATATTATTTATCCATTTAATATGGCAGGGGTTTAAATTTCTATACTCTCAAGTTAGTGAATTAACTATAGTCTTACATTTATGAGAGCAATTTGGTCAATTTGGTCCTATGAATTAAAAATTTGGTGATCCTAAAGAATAAATTCTTTCTTTGTGAGAATCGATTTTTGTGTTTAGTGATTCGTTCCCAAATCTTAGTATTTGAATTTAGTTGATCACAAGTTTGACTCCTATTAATGACTTAAAAAAAAAATCCTCCATTTCCCAAATTTCCCATGTTCAAAGAAACAAAAAAAATCTCTGGGACGGACGGCAAACAATGGCAATACACTATGAGATGACTCAAAATATTTATTTAGAGCATAGAATATGGATTAATTATTAGTTTATCTTGAAAAATTATAAACGTCACATCTTAATTTTTTAAAATATTATTATATATTATAGTATTATTATTTTTTAAAAGAATTTTTTAAGAATACAATTTAAAGGTGTTTTAATTATATATATTTTTAAAAATTTACATACAAAAAATAGAAGTTGATTTCGATTTTTTTAACTACCTAATTAAAATCATCTATATAACGTTAGTATTAAAAATAGTGTTTACTTTTACATTTTATCATATAAATTTATTGTAGAAAATATAATTAATATATTTTTAATCTATATTATTAGAGTATATGTTAAATTTTTTAAAAAAAGAAAAGTACTTACATTATTACTCCGAATCGAAGTTTAGCTTTATGCAATGGGATAGTTACTGTATTTAAATGATTATGAGAACTAATGGAAGTTTAACTTTCTTTTATCTGTGTTTGTACACCAAATCCAAGTGGATTAGTAAGTAATAGGTAGGCACATTAAAAAACAAAATAAAATGATTTTAATTAACACGTTAATTAATAATGTTAGAAACATGGAACTTTTCCTTCTCTTTATGACTATCTTCGTGCCTCTAATGATTTCAATGTAAACTGGATTGATTGGCATTTTTGGTGCTCTCTTTGACCCGACCCCATTCCCTTTTTCTTTAATTAAGGCTGAATCCAAATTTTTCGAATGAATAGGCAAATTTATAGAAGCATTTGCCAAAGAGATTGCAAGAAGCATAATGTATTTGCCAAAGAGATATTAATCTAGTAGTTAACATTGTTAGTAACATTTATGCTAGGTTTCAAGGCGGAATCCCTCTATTCTATCGTGAATAATTAGTAGTGATTTTTTAAATTTGTTTGCATGTATCAAATTGAAGTTGTTATATATAATTTTTTTTCTCATTGTATTTATTAAAATGTTAATTTATTATAATTTAATTAATATTTTATATAACTTAATAATCATAACCCTCTTCTCAGAACAAAAAATAAATAACAACATAACTTTTATAATAACAAAGATTCAAAAGATTATAAACACAACACTTTAGGACAATTCTTAAAGATTCTATCTTTTTGTTATTTTTTTTTTTTAAAAAAAAAAACCAACTTTACCTCTTAAAATCATAAACCCCCAAATTTGAAGTTTAGGGTGAATAATTGAGAATGACCCATAAACAAAAGCTTCATTGTGCAAAGAGAAACAACATGAGAGCTACCTCCCTATAATGATGTTCTTGTTGTTGGTTACAGACTTCACAACATCATGAATTATTGCAACCATGAATCTTCATCATTCATACTCAACCTCCCTGTAAAGGGATTGCTCCTGATAATGTCTTTCATATGCATACTTTGGATTCTGATAACTTCCTCCAATTTCCCATCTTTCTCCATATGGGTCTGAACCACCAAACAGATAATCAGCAGTCCCCTTCCACTGGTCGTCGTTGCTCCGTTCACCTGAAACTGGTTGATGATCATCGTGTCTCTTTGCCCGGGACAGGCAGGGCCAGTACCCAAAAATACTTTCACAGAGGTCCATTGCTTCCAAGCCATACCCTGATGGAATTTGAGGCACCCTCTGTTCATACTCAACACCTTGATCTCCGGTTGTTCCATTTCCATCTCCACTTCCTCGACCATACCAAGAAGGGTGAACATCATCAGGGGAATTCTCCTCACTTTCTTCGCTGTGACTATCATCAGCACCCCCAGTCATTTTGCTTGTATCTTGAGTTTCTGCTTCAGATTCATCTTCATCCTTTCCATGTGGCGATTTAATTGACTCATGAGAGAAATCAGCCAAGGATACAGCATTCGGATCCATAGATGAGCGAGGATAACATATTTCTTCAGAAGGGGGTAAGGGTTTACCATAGGTCTGAGTAATATCATACCCACCTGTATAAGGGGTTGGGTCATATTCTTCAAACTCAGGCACATTGAATTCTGATACAGAGTATGAGATAATGAACTGAGTCTGAGCAGCACTGTAATTGCCACTGTAAAGAGCAGGGTCATAGGCAAAATACTTGTTAGGCTCACTAGGAGTGGCTACGGAGTATGCTACTGTTGTGTTTCCCATAAAAGGATCAGATTCAGAAGCACCATATCCAGGAGTTTGATCATGCTCAAAGAAGTTATAACCACCATAATCATAGCTAGTAGAATGGGCAGCTAAGGGTTGCGAACCTTGCGACAGAATGAAATCAGAGCTACAATAGAAAGGGGTTTGATGATACTCACTGAGATCTGCATCATAGTAACTCGAGCTGTAATATGCCATTCTGGAATCTGGATGATTCTTCAATCTCTACCTGTCTCTTCAAGAACAATTCTAAGCATAAATTCTCAGAGAATAACTAAAGAAAGAAGAAATGATTTCTCCTCATTTCAACTTGCAGGGCTTACTGTAGAACTTTTTTTTTTTTTGGAAAACTGTAGAACTTTATCTATCAATTGGAAAGATTCTATTATCTCTATCCCCACCACTTACCTCTTATCTTTACATAGGAAAGGAATTCCTTATCCCTTGTAAGGAAAATGGTAAAATTGCCAACTTTACTGCCTTATAAAATTTTGTTTGGAAAAGATATTGGCAAATAGAAAAGCAAACGAGAAAAGAATTTCAAACCACAATAATTGAAGAGATAGCAATTTCAACAGCACTGAAATGAGAAAATGACAGAAAAATGAATCAGAAGCAATTTCCTAAAGATATTTTCTCTTTTCAGTCATGGGGGGCAATAGCTATCTTATGGGTGAGTCCCAATGTCCCATCATGTCCCATCATGTCCCAACACCGAAGACTACTACAGACACAAAACACATGGTTGGGCTGTACTGTAGAGCTGTTTACGTTAAACATTGGATGCTTTTTTCATGGTGGCCCAGTTTAAAGGAAATCATCATATCCTTCCACTACCATATTTCACCTTGATTGAAGAAATTGGGAAGGCAAGTTTAGCAATTGGATTTAGATATAACTGTTATTTTCTCACAAATTGCTGTAGAGGGGCAAGATTTAACACTTTGTTACAATTTTACTTTGAACGATCAAGATATTTTCGAACAAATCTTTATACACCTTGAAACTAACTATTTTCTAAATAAATTTGAAAATAACTTTTTTTTTTTTATTTTAAACTTTTTGTCATAAAACCTGCCAAGAGATAGGGATATGTACTTTTTTAATGGCACTAATCATTGTGCCACAAAAGTCAAGTACTGAAAATAGTTTTATTAAGGCTTAATACTTTAAAAAAATTAATTTATTTAAATATTAATTCTAAAACTTGATATATAAGATAATAATTAACCCAACCCTTTAGCTCTTTACCACAAATTATTACTGACTAAAATGGAGAAAGTTAAAATTTTATTTTGACCCCTTTATTTTAATAAAATTTTTTTTAGTCTATCTATTCAAAAGAGTTTTTCTTTAGTCCCTAAAACTTATTATTTGCTTCCTTTTTTGATTCCTTTGTTATCTATTTGCATATATGATGTATTAAATGATAAAAATTTTAAAATAAAGAGAGTAAAAAAAAACTTTTATTAAAGTAAAAAGATTAAAAAAAGGCTTTCTCTTAAACCATTTTTAATTTCTTTACTTTAGAATTTTTATCATTTAATTTGTTATATATAAAAAAAAATACAACAAAGGAATTAAAAAAGAGCTAAACAATAAATTTTGAAAATTTTAAAAAATCATTTTAAGTAAAAAAATTAAAAAATCATTTTTTTATTAAAATAGGGTAATCAATAAGAGGTTTTAACCAATGAAAAATGATGGAACAAAAGGAAGGAAGAAAATATGGTGGCACTCATAATGATTAACAGAAAAGAGCTAAAGTGAGGAGAGCTAAGTCTAAAAGAGAGGATCCAAAGAAGTTAGACTAGGGTTACAGGGGCACCTTTGGAGAATAAATACTTCAATCCCAAAAAAGAGTACCCATAAAGCTATTTGCTTACATCCCTCAGGAAGTTACCGGGTATAATGGAGTCATACAGCAAAGACTAAATTATAAGAGATACTATACAAAAGACTAGATTTATTTTGTAAAATTAATTTCCTGACCTCAATTAAACACCAATACACCATTCATAACTACCTCAAATCCTCTGTTTAAGAAAGATGAGCAAGCAACTTGAACGAGACTGGACCATCAACTGGGATTAGCAGGTTTAACAACCTGCAAAAAAGATGCAAAGAGACATATCCCTTTTCAAAAAACAAACTTGGTTGAATAATTTCCCTTTATTTCCTCATCCAAAGGTGGAGTCCGAGGTAGCTGCCTCTGGTGTTGGTCTTCTCTGTGGAGGTGGTCCATCCCTTCGTCTTTGATACCTCTTAGTTTGATATTTCGAATTATTGCCCCGTTGGTTTGGCCGGTGAGTAGGGTATGAGCATGGAATAATTTCCCCATTGATATACTTGTCCCCTGAAAATAATAAAACAAGATTGATAAGGACACCATTATAACTCCTTCACACACACAGACAAGAACAACGTATTCCTTCAAATCAAATAAGTGAATCACCTCAGGAGTCCTTGTTCATCACATCTATGTATGAGTCAGGTCACACCCAAAGAACCTCAGGCAGTCCTACAAAAGAAGAAATAATTAACTCTATGAAGAGTAGCAATCAAAACTTCTTAATAAAACCAATGCTTAGCTTGGGCCTAACCCTTAAATTTCTCATACGTTTCCTCGTCAACCGTACACTGGAATCCAGAATATGTTGTGGTACTAAATGCATACATATTCTTCTTTGCCTCTTCCATGCTGCAAAATTGGCAGAACATCAGGTAATGGACAGAATCATGCAAATGCTTTCTCTTACAACTACCACATACAGGCGCAGAACAGGAGAGAGCTCTGAACAGTAACAAACACCAAGTAAATACACAAATGTACGAAGTACGAACCATCTTATACCTAGTAACAATATTAATCCAAATTTCTATTCATCCCATCTTACTCATAACGCTAATAGTATGACTTAGAACCATGAATTTTCCTATGAATCAAAACCAGAATTGTTTTGTTAAATACACAAATATCCCATTATGGACAAACCACAAACGAGTTCAAAGTTTTTAATTTTTGCTAAAGTTAGCTTCTTTTACAGTTCTATCCGTGTTTAGTCACATAGAATCTTCCAATTCAAAATGCATTTGCTTATAAACGAAATATATGTGATAGATGTTACGTTCAATTGAAAAGAGTAAGAATAGACCTGCCAAGAACAGTAGCAAAGTGTTGAGGTAAATCGCAATCATCTGCTCCCTACTGACGCAGGATCCTTCGGAAACTACATGACAATAAGCCAGTGATTGTAGTCACATCCAGGAAGCAAGATGGTCTCCCCGGGCTCGCTGCACGCTGCTGCTGCTCCGCTTTGATGAATTTTCGGCATTGATGGCAGCACTGATCGCAACCCGGGATTTGGGTCCAATGGAAACCTTCCAATGTGACCGGGAAAAGGAAATGGAGATGGGAGGGAGGAGGGCGGAATGTTGGGTAGGGGTTAGAGTTTTAGGAAGATGAGAGGAGAGGTACTCACGATCTGGGACTGGGGAGAGAAAAAAAGATGAGATTTTTATTATTCTCTTTGGGTTGGAAGAACTTCGGCCTTCGGGCTCTCAGCCTTAAACGTGAAATTCCAAAGCTCAAAGCCCAATTTTACAATTGGCCTCATATTGGTTTGGGCATGGATATTAGGCTGGCCTAACTTAGAGAAGGAATCATGTAAAAGTCTAAAAGACATGGGTAATGCAATGATGGCCCTGGTTTGTCCATTTGAATTTTATGATGGGTCGTAATTGTAGAGACTAGAGAGGAGGCTTTGAAACCTATTTTAATTGTCTCTTTTCATCCAAAACTTTCGTGAATCAATATGCATTCAAGTATATAAGATATGATCAAATTCGATAGTAGTTGTTTGATATTTTCTAATGGGCATATTCTTATTTGATTCTAATAACCAAGTCAACTGTGCAGTCCTTTTCACCGGACAGCCCTAATTTATGCTCTTCCATTTACGTGAAGATTTAGAGAAAACACAACGAATTTTCACTAACGAATTGAAGTCGAAAGCGTGAAGATTACTTGTGGTTTTTTGCATTGACGAATGATACTAAATTCTGTTGTTGTGTGTACTTACAAGAGATTAGGTGCATATTACATCACCATAACTATCAAACCCAGTTCAACAAAATATGGAAAGCCTGACTCAATCGTACGTTAATGATATAATATAGTCTCCCAGTTCCCATTATTATTATTATTTATCTTAGTTATATAACTAACTATTTCACATCTTTTATCTCATTTCAACTGTATATTATGCAATTTAAACTTAGAATTTCTTAGTTGAAATAGAATGAAATAATCATTGAATTACTTAAATTATTCGCTCCCAATTCCCATTATTAATTTGGGAGATAAATTCTTTGCTTCCTATATATAGGACTATGGAGAAGAGAACATTAGAAAGAGAACTAATACGCGGTTTTTCAGTGTTAGTTTGAAATTATAGGCCGACATTAATCAACGTAGTCGAAAATCTTACATGTGTCGTTGGAACTTTGATGCGTCAGGAGGGATTTGAGAATAATTAATGGGGTGGTTATTTCATGTTTTATAATTTATTATTAGATATATACCCTTTTTGTTAATTTTTAATAGATTTAATTTAATTTTTTGACTTTTAAAATATAAATTTCACTACTAAAATTTTGTCTTTTACCAACAATAAATCAGCAACATGAGGTTGTTTGTTGCTGAAAATAGGTATCAGCAACAAACCCCATGTTGCTGAAAGTGCTACAGTGCACCAATTCATGCAAAAAGCTACCCCACTTTCACCAATACCCTTCTTGTTGCTGAAAGTAACTTTCAGCAACATACTCCATCTTGCTGATATTTTCCGGTGAGTTCTTGGCCATTTAAATGAGCTCCACTTTTCAGCAACGAGTTCCTTGTTGCTGAAATTCACTTTCAGCAACAAGGGGCATGTTGCTGAAAGTGTCTCTCTTTTGATCACCTCTTGCACTTTCAGCAACAAGCCTCTTGTTGCTGAAAGTGCTC
>BPVZ01000089.1:192249-210636 GCA_020521535.1 Rubroshorea leprosula
TGTAATTTGGTGTTATAAAAAATTGAACGATAGGTGGACTTTTTAATATTAAGGACTCTTTTATTTCTCTCCAATCATTTATATTTTATAGTTCACATTGTAAAATATGAACTCTTACCAATTATACTTTAAATGGCTGCCCAATCAAATTGTACTTCATGTCATTTTATTTGTATGAGTCAAGACTAACACATAAGTGTTAAATTTCATGAAACCTCCAAGAAGGCCAAATGTGTCCTAGATATCCTTGGATTCGAGTTCAGGACATGACCCTGTAGAGAAACGCCTAAGCAATCAATTTTAGGAGCGGATATGAAAAGGATGAAGTTGAGTTGTGGAAATCAAGACAAGGATTATTGGGTGAAGGTTTATCCCATGAAGTAACTAGGAAAAAGGCATCTGGCCCAAGTTTCTCTAGTCAAAGCCAAACAACTGATTTAACCGGAAATGTCATTGTTTGGCCGCTAGTATAACCATTAATTAACCCCCTAATCTATTGCTTGCGACATTGACATTAAATTTTTCCAAGGTTTATGTCAACTTCTACAAACTAAACTAAATTCATCTCTTGAACTTATTAAAAACATACAATTATATGTGAAGACTGAATTAGTACTTTTTTTTTATAAAAAATTAAAAATATATTTGGATTGAGAAGAACGAAAAAAAGAGAAAAAAATTTCTTTATTTAGTTATTAAAAGAATTGGAGAAAAAGGGAAAGAAATTTTTTTTGTTACTTTATTTATTCTTTTAATTTATTCATTTATTCAAATGAAAGAATTTTTTTTTTACTTTATTTATTCTTTTAATTTATTCATTTATTCAAATGAGGATAAGACAAGGGAGAGGAGGGAAGGGAAATTATATTCTTTCAGTCTCCTCCATTCCCTTTCTTTTCTTTTTCTTTATCTCTATTCTCCTTAACTCAAATATATTGTAAATGTTGATCAATAGTAATTTTAATCAATAGTAATTTTTATTGTTGATAATATGAACAAGGATAGATTCCATAGTCCATTTTGAGTTGTTTTTGTATTTTGACCATATGAACGTTTGTTGGCCTCCAAAAAAAAAAAAAAAACCAACAAGACAGCAGTAAAGAACCTTCTTGAACGAATTTAAAAAAAAAAATCTCAATTTTAAATTAAATAATTGGTCAAGGTTACTGTAAAAACTTAAATTTAAATTTTTAGTAATAAATTATGGTACGTCATTATCACAGACAGTTACAACTCTTTCCTAACATGAGGTTTGGGAGTGTCAGACAAACCAAAGCTCACTAGAAAGCTTCTACCCATGACGACCAGCTTTTGGTAGCTTCCCATGTAACTTCGTGGAAGCTGAACAATTCATTAGACAAAAGGCCAGGAATTTGACCCCTGCCAACTATATAAAAAAAGGCGTCTCAATCTTCTATCTCTATCTCTTAATTTGTTCCCATTAACACTTTCCTCGAACATTTCGTTCCCTTTTCTCCCTTTCAACCTTTACCGTCTTTCAGATTTCATATAAATACCCCCACCATCCCACTCAAATTTCAACGTACCAAACCAAAAATTCCATTTCAAAATCTACATGGTATAATCTTTTCTTGTGCAAAAATGTCTTCATCGCAAATTGGGGTTGTGTTCGAGGATTTTTTCCCAGCCATGGTGGAGAAATTGGGCACAGAAGGGTTCATGAAGGAGCTGTGTAACGGGTTTCGGTTGTTGATGGATGGAGAAAGAGGTGTGATCACATTTGAGAGCTTGAAGAAGAACTCGGCACTGCTAGGGTTGCAGGACATGAGCGATGAGGAGGTGGTGTGCATGTTGAGAGAAGGTGATTTGGATGGGGATGGTGCTTTGAATGAGATGGAGTTTTGTACTCTCATGTTTAGGCTTAGTCCTGCCTTGATGATGGATTCTAAAAATTTGTTGGTTGAAGCTATTGTTAATTTGTAGACCATTTCCGCTGGCCTTATGTTATATTCGCTCTTCAATATTTTCTTTCACTATTATCATCTATATTTTTTTTCTTTTTTCCTCCTTTTTTTTTTTTTTAATCTCTATGAACTTAGATACTTAAATCTAATAGTAAGCTTAAGCCATACAATAAAAATAACTTTTTAATTTTTTTATATATAGATATTAAAAATTTAATTTTAGACTATAACTAATAATATAAATAACTTTATAATCAAATCACATAATTAATAATTAATTAATAATTAAGGTTAAGAATAAAGACAACTCCTCAGTCCTAAATATATTATGTTCATCACAATGACTATGAAAACCTGACCCGAGTTTTTTATTTTTTTAATAAGTGCAATTTGATATAGAGAAATAAAGTATGATATGACACTATCATAATTTAAATTTTAGTCATTATTAAAATATTAAATACATTTAACAATCGGTGTATGAACTTAGTGCGACCTGAATCAAGCCCTTAACAGATCTCTAAATGTGTTTTAGTTTTTATTTTTATTTAAAAAAAATGAAAGAGGAGGAAAAAATTGGGGGGTGGGGGGGCCGAAAATAAAAAATGTGTAGGCTCTCTACAAAAGGCCCTGCTGTGTTGCCCATTTATCTGGGCCAGATGATTGGGCCTGGAATAATAATAATTCAGGTCGAGGAAAATGCAAACCCCGTATAGATTTTAAGAAATCCTGGACCGTGAGAGGCTAAGATGCAGAGAATTCCTCCTTTCGGCCACGCCGGAGAGCGAGCAAAATGCCGTGGAGCCCGGCGGATACACCGACGGCGGCATTTCTAAGAGATTGTGCGAAAAATCTCAGCTTTAGTAGCTATTCTATTGTCGACGCCAAAACCCTCAATTGCTTAAATACCCACAAAGCCAAATTACTAAAGACTCTCCCACTTGCAAAAGTAAAATCACTGGATCAAGAAATGCGCAATCTCGGAGGTGGGTAGGGAGCGGTACTCGCGGTGGAGATGGAGTTGAGGTCGATGGCGGTGGGCAAGCTGCAAGAACGACGACACAGAAAAGGAGAGGTGAGATAGATTTTTTTTAAAAAAAAATAATTTTGTAATTTACACTGATTGTAAAACAAGGTTGGAAAAGTTTCCTTATATTGGTCTGTTTCTTTTGTTTAAAAATATTAATTTTACGATTTAACACAATTCAACTATAAGTGGGGAAATATATTTTTTAAGCTAAATAAATGAAATAAAATGGGGTGGTAGTTTTTTTTTTTTTTTATAAAGGTAATAGTTAAAAAGTTAGTAAGAGTTACTTGTTAGTAACTAGTTCTCAGGTGAAATATTTCACCTTCTAAATGAGCCGCGTGTTTATCATGTCATTTTTTTGTGAAATTTTTGTGAAATTTACGACAGTGGTGGAGTTTGAAACTCTGACTATTTCATCTAAGTACTTAAGAATTGGGTCAAACCATTTAGCCTAAAGTCCGGTGCAAATGAGGTGGTAGATAGTTTTTGACTTTTTGTGGATGACTTTAACCTATTATATAAGAATAATAATTAAAAATAATTTTTATATTAAATAAAAGGAAAAAAAAATTAAGATGTCCTAAATATTTAATAATAATCACACAAATAAATTTAATATAGTTAAAGTCTATATTATATCCTATATATTTAAGAATTATAATTAAACGTCATAACATTTTTAATATTAAGATATCTTGATTTTCCTTTTCTCTAAATAAAAATACTCCACTTTAGCCAAAAAAGTAACAACTCTAAAAGAAATTTCAATTTTTGTTTCCATAACTTGTTAAATTTTTATTTATAATTCATGTCCAAAAAAGTCAAAAAAATCAAATTAAAAGCACTAAAGCGGAAGGGAGAAAGTAATATTCTAGAAGGTTAATCCCTCATGGTCTGCTAACTTCGAATGGTACAGTTCTGTATGCATTCAAAGGGTCTGTGGTAGTGGTTGAAGCAGTAGTAAAATTATCAAGGATGATGGTGATTGACACTGTAATGTGTGAAAGTTTAGAACAACGTAACAACTAGTATTGTTTTGGAATACTAGTTGTTGGCTTGAGGTGAAGTCTATGCGCGTTTTTTCGCATTTTGGAATTCCATGCCTCCATGATTGATAATTCCATTTCCACCCTTGAATCTTGATAGCCTCCTTTCATGTTGAAATGAAGTATGGACTGGAAAAATGATTCTGCAAAAATTTACTTAAATTTTCCTTTTGTGTTGCCTGTTTAACAATTAAAAATGGTTGTTATATAGAATGTTGATCAATTCAAGATTAAAGATATAATAAAGTAGTGGGTGTGTTGCCCTGCTTATTAGAATTAAATACAAGGGAAATGGTTGTGAATTTGTAATGAGTGATAAATTTGTTATTAAAAATATTGAAGGGTTTAGCTTTTAGCTCTTGACCTTCGTTTTACAGCCTAGAGTCTAGACCCCACTCATTAATTACCATAGTGCATGGAAGGGCTTTGATGAAATATTGAAATATACTGTCTTACTGGGCATAATGGGAGCAACAAATATGCTCAATACATTTTCTACCATATCATTTAACCCAATAATGGGAGGAAGAGCGATAGGCAGGAATAACTTTTGCTGTTTCTGTGCCCTGAAGTATGCTCTGTTCTTTATATTCTGTTTGCTCTTCTTCCCTTTCAGCACTGCAATAGACACAATTACTCCAAACCAGAGTGTTACTGATGGAGAAACCCTTGTTTCTGGTCAAAAAACCTTTGAGTTGGGATTCTTCAGTCCTGATGAATGGTCTCCAAAAAAGCGTTACTTAGGCATATGGTTCTATGGAATTCAGCCACAGACGGTTGTTTGGGTTGCCAACAGAGACAAACCAGTTCTGGATGATCAGGGAGTTTTTGTTATGAGAAATAATGGAGAGCTCCAAGTTATGGATGGGAAAGGAAAAATTCATTGGTCTTCAAATTCAACTGCAGAATCATCAAGGGTTTTACCAGCTAATGCTACACTCATGGATAACGGGAACTTAGTTCTGCAACGAGGTAAGGATATCCTATGGGAAAGTTTCTTGGAAGAAAGTAATACATTTCTTCTGGGAATGACTATGGAAAATAAATTTCTCAGAGCTTGGAAGAGCGACAGTGATCCAGCCCCTGGAAATTTCACTTTTGGGGTAAATAAAGGATGGAACCAGTTTACGATACATAAGGGTTTTTCAGATCTCTACTGGGAGAGCGGTTGGTCACAGAATTCAATGAATTTCAACGAGATGCCTAATTATTTGCTCAGCATCATGTTCAAAGTACGAAGTTTAACTCTAAATACTTCCAGACTGGTGATGAATTCATCAGGCCAAATAGTGTTCCAGAAATGGGAAAATATTTTGGGTTGGTACTCAATTTGGAAAGGACCAGAAGATGAATGCAGTGTGTATCAAGTCTGTGGGGACTATGGTGTTTGTAACAGTGTTCCAAATGAGCTGAAATGCAAATGCTTAGAAGGGTTTGTGCCAAACTTGAAGGAACAGTGGCAATCCGGAAACTTCTCTGGTGGGTGCAGGAGGAAAGCACCTGAAGGCTGCAGTAAGAGTGACTACTTTGTGAACATAAGCTTGGCCAAAGTTTGGTATCCAGATGATCCTTTTCCGGCCAATAGTAAGGAAGAATGCCAGGAAGGGTGCCAAAGGAAATGCTGCAATGCTTACTTGTTTCAACCTATCCAAGGTCGATTGGCAGAGTCATCTACCTGCTGGACATGGAGCAGGGATATAGCTCTGAAGGATCTCAAGATCAGTAATACTGAAGTAGGAGGAAATTTATGGGTTCGTGTAGAGAATAATACTGCTGCTTCAGGTATGCCTTTCAACATCACTCAATAGTTTAATCTGTATAGTTGTTCTTGGGGCTACTTGTGAAACTCAGCTTGTTGGTAAGAAGTCTTTGTTTTGGTTTCAATTAGGGAAATGCGACACACAAAATACATCATGCACACAACCAGAGCACACCTGCAATTTACTGGAAGATTGCAAGCAATGGCCCAATTCGACCTGCCAGCTTAATGCGGGAGGGAATGGAGGGGGGAGTTGCGTTTGCATTACAAGCTTCCATTGGGATTCCAAAGCTTGTGTTCCTGGTGATTCTGAATTCTGTCATTATGTATAGAATGACTAACCATTTTAGTAAATGTATTGCGATTTGTGGAGAACCCCTAGTTCTCACATTGTTTTTGTTTTATAATTGATAATACAGATACTGATGTTTCCTCACAACATGGCATGCCATTGTTGTTCATAATTCTTTTAAGTACCATAGCTGGAATGGTTCTCACAGCTTTTGTTGTTGTTGGAATTTGTTGTTTCTGGAGAAGAATGGCTATAAGCAAAGGTAAGCAGGGCTTTAGTCCTTCCTCTGAACAATGAAACTTTCATTGTGTTGAACTTTCCGTGTTATCTGTATTGAGAACTCTAACAGGATGTCACAAAATTAGGTCAAAGGTATTCAACATTTCAGAACCAAGAAAGTGATCATGGTGTGAAAGAATTACTTGGATTTGATGGGTTCCCAGAAGACAAGACAAAGAGCATAGATGTTCCATTTTTCAGTTTTGAAATGATTGTAGCTGCTACAGATGATTTCTCTGTTTCTAATAAGCTTGGACAAGGTGGATTTGGGCCAGTATACAAGGTAAGATTCTTTTCCAAAACTCCTTTTGATGAACTAATTTTATCCCGTGTGTAGCAATTTTTACTGATCAAATTGGCAGGGCAAGTTCCCTGGGGGAAAGGAAATAGCAGTGAAGAGGCTCTCAAGGAGTTCTGGACAAGGCCTGGAGGAATTCAAGAATGAAGTCGTATTGATTGCCAAACTCCAACATAGGAATCTAGTACGACTTCTTGGTTATTGTATGAAAGGAGATGAAAAGATGCTGATTTATGAGTACATGCCCAATAAAAGCTTGGACGCCATTGTCTTTGGTAAGAGTAAGACCAGACATACCTATCTAACTCTTAAAAAAAATGTTTCTGTGTTTCTTATTTTGGATTGTAGAGTCTTGTTGAATTTTTTTCAACGAAATGGAGAGAAAATCAGGAGGAAGATGAAGGGTAGAACCCAACTAAAATGGAGAGAAGTTTAATACTTCAACTCAAATTTTCTCATTAACAAACTCTCATATCTATAGGGGAATACAAACTTTAAAATTCAAAAAATTTTGTATTTTCTCTAAACAACTATTCTACATAAAAAAAATAAAAGCACATTTGAAATTTGAAATAAGTAACAGCCACTTTTGCTGCATGTTGCGTCCTTTGGCAGCTCTGTAGCCTTTCATTCAGATGCATTTGCATTTCCATTTCATTTGCTGTTCATTGTAACTTCATTTCATCAACATTTGCAGCTTAGCTTGCTGCACATTTTTGCTGTCATTTGACAACTTCATTTTCATCAGATTTGCGGCTTAAATTGCTGCCATATTTGCTGTCAATTTTCAGCCTCATTGCTGCCATTTCATGGCAGTTTCATTTCATCATTTTTGCAGATTTGAATGCCACATTTCTAACAACAATTCCAACAAATCTAATATTCGGAACTTTTTAGATCCAGAGAAGTGTCAATTGTTAAACTGGGAAATGCGGCACAACATTATACTTGGAGTTGCTAGAGGACTTTTGTATCTTCATCAAGATTCTAGGTTGAGGATTATTCATAGAGATTTGAAGACCAGCAACATTCTACTAGATGAGGAAATGAATCCTAAAATTTCTGACTTTGGAATGGCACGAATATTTGGAGGAAAACAAGTTGAAGCAAATACAACCCGAGTTGTGGGCACATAGTAAGTTGTACAACCTAATTTGTGTCTCACTTTTCTTTACTAATTTCCAATCCCCTTTTAATATAACATTGAAATGCAGTGGCTATATGTCCCCAGAATATGCAATACATGGACTTTTCTCAATAAGATCTGATGTCTTCAGCTTTGGGGTTGTTGTTCTTGAGATCATATCTGGGAAAAGAAATGCATTATTCTATCACAATGAACAAGCCGTAACCCTTCTAGGATATGTAAGTGCTAAAATATTCAATTTTTTGTACCTTTATTTTCTTTATTCCTTATTCCTAAGGCTAAAGCATTGCTGCAAATTTCCAACCAGGCTTGGAAACTTTGGTATGAAGACACAGGATTGGATCTGATGGATCCATCTTTGCGTGAAGACTATAATGAAGGACAGGCTCTGAAGTGCATCCAGATTGCACTGTTATGTGTACAAGATGATGCAGCTGATCGACCAACTATGACTGAGGTAGTGTCCATGCTTTCTAGTGAAACCGTTGCTGTTTCCAATCCTAAACAACCACTTTTTTTCATTAAAGGGTTCTCCAAGAGCCTTGCTTCTTCCAGCAATCAAGGAACTCACTCTAACAACGAACTAACCATCACTTTTGAGGGTAGATAATGTATACTATTGAGATCGTATCTGCTATCCAAAAATAAGATGAATTATGTGGATGCATCTGAACTGTATTTATGGATTTTCATTATAGTTTTCCTCTTGGCTAAGGGTCTCCCCCGTCTCCATCCAGAGTACCTACCAATTCTGGTTTGGCTAATTGTCGGGATCTCTGGCTTAGCAGTTAATGCAAATTGATTTAGGAATGAAACAGAATGATGTATGGATGGAGAGAAGGGAGTGATTACTTTTGAGAGCTTGAAGAGGAACTCTGTGTTGCAAGATATGAGCAATGAGGAAGTGGTTTGCATGTTGAGGGAAGGTGACTTGAATGGAGATGGAGCTTTGGATGAAATTGAGTTTTGTCTCATGTCCAGGCTGTGTTCTACATTGATGGGGTGTTGTAGGAATTTGATGGTAGAGTTTATTATTAATGAAATGTAAAGTTCTTTTATAGATACAATAAAAGTTAATACAAGAAATGTAACATTTGAGGCTGTGTCCTCTCCTCAAATGTTGCATTATTATAATTAATACTATTTATTTTATTTTATTTGCATTTAAAAATTTTTAAGGAGATTTAAATGAGACTCATCAAAAGATGCACTAACATTGCATTATTTAACTTATATTTTCTGAATTTAAATTTTTTAAGTGAAAAAGAAAACAAACATTAAAGGGTACTGCCTTCCTGTAAGATAAGCGATATATTATCTCTGCCACTATCTCCATGGGTGGAAATACTTTAACTGACTCTTTCTTATCCCTTCATCACAAATTACCAAAGGCGTAAGTCCGTGCTCTTAGCCATTAAACTGTCTCTTGGACTTCTTAATTTTCTTTATTTCAAAAAAATAAAAAAAAGTTTATTAATCGGATTATAAAAAACTAAGTAAAAATATTTTTAAAATTATGTCATTTTAATAAATTTTTATTAAAAAATACTAATAACTTATTTTTCAAGGCAAGAATGGTACTGTTTTGGGTTTTTTTTAGTGTCTTATTAAAATAATATAATTTTATAAATTTTTTATTTAATTTTTTACAAATTCAACAGATACATACTAATATCTTTTGATTTTGTTAAAAAATTGGGGTGGAAAATGTTTGTGGGCTTTCTTTAAAGGCCCTGTTGCGTTGTTTATTTATCAGGGCTAGATTATTGGGCCTAGAAAGCCGAGAATTCTTGTCCAGAAAATGCGAACCTTGTCTGGATTTAAGAGAACTTGGCCCTGACCCGTGGGTACCTTGTGAGACCACAACGATGCAGTGACGACCTTCTCACGGTCATGCTGGAGGGCGCGCAGAATGCCGTGGCGCTCGCAGGAATACACCTACGGCCCCATTTCGAAGAGATTGTGAGAAAACTCGCAGCTTTAGTAGTTATTCTATTGTCGACGCCTCAATTGCTTAAAATACCCACAAAGCCAAATTACTATAGACTCTCCCACAAGCAAAGGCAAACTCATTGGACCAAGCATTGGGCAACATCGGAGGTGGGCAGGAGCTGTACTCGCGGTGGAGATGGCGTTTAAATAAATGGCGAAGGGCAAGCCTGAAGCCCGGAAGGATGATACATAGAAGGAAAGAGAGGTGTACAAAAAAAGTGATGTTTAGCGGTGACGGGAATTGTACCCATAGCTAGGCATTAAAATTTGACCTCAAAGGTATTGGGGACGAATTTTTGCAACCCCATGGTCGTTCCCTACGGTGGCCTCCCCAAAGGTTTTGGAGATGTGATTTTCGTTCCAAAAACCCCCCTTGGGACACTGCATTATTGTATTTTTAGAACGATTCGTGCCTAATACTTTAAGAGACGTAATGTGCCCTAAGAAGGGCATTCCCAAAACCATTTGGGACGATACATCCTCAAAACCTTTTAGTATAAGTGTATAACACGTTATTGAAACCTCTGGAGACGATACATCACAAAAACCTTTGAAGCCTTTGGGGACACAATATCCCTAAAACCTTTAGCATGGACATGTCCCATAAGAGCATAGTTTTGGAGACAATTGTGTCCCCAAAGAATGCAAGAAAGGTAAATTATCATCCCCAATTTCTTTGCTTTAGTGATGTGGACGTCCTCAAAAGCTTACTTTCATTTGTTCATCAATTCAATTTTTCATTTAATTGTTTCAATAATTTCTAATTTAATGACAGCAAAGAGAATGTAATCAAAAATAAAATTTAATAAAAATTGTGAGCTTAATTTATGTATTTAATTAAAATAGAACAAAAGTCATATAAATGTACTTTAAACATAACAAAGAAGTGCATCAACAACTAAATAATCTAAAAATTACCAAGAAATAACCAATTAAGAGATAGTGTCTGTATCTAAATGTTTTGCAGCTGCCATTCTTCATCTGAACGTATCACCGCTCGTGTACGTTACATTTATTTCAAATTTTCCAGTCATTCTTTGAATTCTTTCATTGCATTGCCTTTTCTTCTCCCTTTCTTCTTCATAACCTCTCAACTGTTCTTCATATGCTTTCAACTTATTCTTCACGTACAAACCTCGAGATCATTCTTCACCACCGCTACAACTTCCTCTAATCTAATTGCAATTATTGTCTCCTTCTACATATGTAACATGATCTCCAAATTCATCACTTCTAGGATCAAGAGCATCACTAGCCCAACTGATAAAAACATACAACAAAAAATTTAAAAACTCAAATTAGTATGACTCCTTTTTTTCAGTGTGTTAAATGGAAACGTAATCAAGTGGTAAAAAAAAAAAAAACAGCTTACAAAAAAATTGAGTAAAAAAAAAATTCAATTAATGCATCCCAATTCAAAGGCATCCAAGAATTATTTAAGAGCATGTTAATCAAGACAGACAATTCAATGATGTAATGCTATCTATCATTTTGAATTGAAATTAGCCCTACTATATATGGAAGAAGCCACCTTGCAACACCAAGCCAATCATCAACTTGATAATTTTTATCATCCTAGATTTGAACAATGGAGCTAATATAGTAATATTAGTTTGGCACAACAGAAAAATAAGAATTAGAGAAGATAGTTAAATATGCATTTCCCTTAAAACCAACAAACTGTAAAGATTTCACTAGACAAGACCGTAAAACTCAGAATTTTTATTAATAAGACAAGAGCAGAACTTAAAATGTTTATTACTCCCTAGTTTAATGGCAGAACGTATCATAACTAAATGTATTGCATACAAACAGAGCTATATTACATAATAAGGAACTTTCCCCTCACAGTACTTTATTTCCGGTTCCACGTCATCAGTGACTCGTCTCCATCCTTTTCTAATTCAAAACAAAATCATGAGAAATGTTTTAGTAGACAAAAATATGGGAAGGGATATGAAAGCATACGATTGTCTAAACGTAGTACCTTTCTCAGGAATGACACTTCTTGAAGTATAATGCAGAAAATACCAACAAGTTGGAGATAAAAAAGAAATAAACCTAAATGGAATGTATGGACTTATAATTGTAAAGTCCCAAATATATAAAAGCCTACAAGCTAACGATGAAGAATAAGAAAAGGGGTGAAGAGAACCGACCCCTGCATTGAGCTTCAACCACAGGTACCCATAACCACAACTGCTGGCTTTATACGTCCTTTTCTGCTTCCTAGCAAATTACCTTACCTAGCATCCCTTAATTGCTAATTAAATTAACATTTAGCATATAGAACTTAACTCAACAGAACCTTCCAGAGAATAGTACAAACATGACACTTTGTAATACAAATAAGGCAGCGTATTTTACCACACTAACCTTTGAAGCAAAGGTTCCTTGTAGCCAACCAAGAAGCTCAGCCACCATTTACCCTGTCTGATTACAATCATCATCAATTGCTTACACAAGAATTTGGCTAATAAATTTTATCTTGCGAAAGAGAAACAACTCAATACACAAAAGTTCATGTATAATAAAGTCAAAGAATTTGGATTCCTCTGATTACTTCCTTCTGAAAAAAGGCATAATCCAATCAAATAAACAATTTTATTAAAGCAAGCTACAGAGATTCAAAGTGACTATTCTGTGTAGGGCATGCGGATTTCTCTCATATCTTAATATAGGATGCTAGCAATGGCAAGGTACAACGGGAAACAAAATACAGCACAAGACAAGGTTCTAGTCCAAAAGCTAACTGCAGATTATGAAATAACTAGATTCCAGTTTGAGTGAAGTCATGCCAATTAAGATACAACTATATAATAACAACAAATACCAATTTAGAATATTAACGTCTGAAATATAAGTAATCCACATATAAACTTACAACGAATTAATTTAGGAAAAAAAGGATAAATAAAGATATTAATTTTGTATTTTTTTTTATTTAAAGTTGTTAATTTTGTTAGTTTTTAAATAAATATTTTAACTTTTAACTTTTTTAATTGTAAAAATATTAATTTTTTATTTTTTATTTAAATATTAATTGAACAGTAATATTTACTTCACAAATAAACTTCTTAACAAAAAAATTTGAAAGGTAGCATTTTTAATTTTAAAAAAGATTAAAAGTTGATATTTTTAAATTAAAAAAATTAAAAAATTAATATTTTATTTAAAAATTGATAAAATTAATATTTTTAAGTAAAAAAAAATAGAAATTTCACATTCTCATTTGCACCTTTTCTCATTTGAACCTTTTCTCATTAATTTAGTGACTCTGTTTGGATGTCCCCTCCCAAATCAATCAAAGGTAAGTAAGTCTTCCAATCAAGTAGTTCATCTTCAAAGCTTTAGATATTTGAATTAGTTGGTTGGGGTTTTGAACTTTACTAATGTCTTGAAAATCTCCCTCCTCCAATCCCTCAAAATTATAAACCGTTAAAAAAAAAAAAAATCAAAAGTGAGTAAGAGCCATACTTTGCTGTAAAGAGTAAAAGTAAGAAAATAAACCTCACTGAACAAATTAAAGACAAACTGCTCCTAAATTTTACTGTTTGGATGCTGAGAAATAGTAAGAAACCAAGGAAAAACAAAAGGAATAAAGATACTAGACTAGAGTTTATAGTAATTGAAGCGAAAAAGGGAATGCTTGAGCTCCGTTATTCATCGTCACACATTTGCAATTAAAGTAATGAAAATAAAAGAATTTACGTAGCTTTTCGCTAATGAAATTCAGCGAATGACGCAACGACTCTGAACCTGGACGGATTGGAGTAGAGGATTGAGGAATTTGACATATGAAAAAATAAGAAGGCCTAGGGAAAATAAGGAGTTAACTCGAAATTGGATTAAACGATCGACGAAAAGTGTCTAGATCGGACGGTGGGGTTTTTACGGCTTTGAGTGCCGGCAGAGTCAAAACTTAAAATAGGAAGGGGAGGCAAGGTGGCCACAGGGAGAGACTTACTCCCAGCCATGTCGTCCCCACACAGATCACCTCTCCCCCTGGCTAATCGACGGGGTTGGTTCCCCTCACAAATCGTGATTTGGTGAGTTGGGTTTATGAACCAAACGAGACACTATTTAAGTTATTTTGCGGAAAAATGTAAGTAGTTGGGCACGCCAATTCTTATTTTATCCCTAAACCAAAAAATTGTAAAAGACAAGGCGTAGTGACCAATTAAAATTGTACATGAATTTCGGGACAATTAAAATGAACCGTTCCCATTTATCACTTAAATACAACGTCGGGTACACCAGCGTCAAAGTCGTGCCCAGAGCTCATCCCGTAATGTCATTTTTTTGGCTTACGTAAGAGAATTTTTTTTTTTTTTTTAAAGTTGTTTTAGTCAAACAGAAGCAAGAGTAAACTCACTAGACCAAGCATTAAGCCATTTCACAAATGCTACGACTTAAGAAGTCCTTATTTTATTTTATTTTATGATGTTATATACTTTGTATATTTTTAATTATTGATGAAAAAATAATAGAACTCACCTCTTACTTAAAGAGTTATGGTTTAATTAATAAAAAAAATTATTTAATTATTTTTTATTTTATTAATTAAAATTTAATTTTTGAAAAACAAATAAAGAATAACTTTTTATAAATATTTTAGTTCTAACTTAAATAAGATGACGTACTTCTTACGAGATCGTGAAAATACTAATTTCAAAATTCGCACAAACTTATCGAGTTTATACGGTCCGCAAAAACAAATAGGCGCACCTCTTTTATTGCATGGTCACTTTTTATGGGTTTTATTATAATAATATATTTCTTAAATTACTAATCATCTAAATAATTTGATTATAATTTTTTAATAAAAATAGAAGTTACATTAAAAATTATTTTTTATCATGTAACTTAAAATTAAAAATATATATATTTTTAGAGATTGCTTTTTTTTTTTAAAAAAAAAAAAGTTATACCAATTAATTGGGGAGGTGGAGGATCGTCCACATTAATTCAAGGGTCTCCTTTAACTCTAACCAGTGCAGTCTAAAGCAGACCTTTTTGATATTTTGAACTAATTTGTTTCAATATACTGATTCTACATAATATTTACTTTCTTTAAAATATTAATAGAAAATAGTGCTTACAGTATGTTGTCTTTGCGAGACTAATAATAGACTCTACTAATCATAAAGTTGAAGCCACGGATTACAAAACACCAATCACTTTTTTTTTTTTCCTTGAAAAGTATAGTTGCGTTAATAATTGAATAACAATTACAATGTATTTTATCATATAAACTAAAATAAGAAAATGTAAATAAGATAGGCCTTTAACACTAATATATAGAGTTAAATATTCCATATAAATAGAAACAATTAAAAATTGAAAACTTTTAAATATTAATATATATCATAAGATATTAACAGAGTTATGTAATAACATAAAAAGATTATACCAAAGTTTACTTATGCTACTAACAATAACATTTATTTTACCACTCAAACTTAGCATAAGAGATTGATAGACTTGGCGATGTAGTGTCCCCTAGCACTGCAATACTTTGTTTACCAACAATTGATTTTTAACCAACAAATAGATGAAAATTATCTCTTTGTATGAACAAAGCAATGCGATCCACCTCCTCGAGAATTATAACCACCTTTGTATTATTTAAGATTACCTTGTTAGCCCGTTGTTCCTCTAAAATTACTGGACTACTCTTTTTTATTCCTTGAGTAGGCTTGCCCACATGCACCTAGGGCCCACCCAATCACATGTTAATAATATATGTTTTTGTTTAAGCACTAGTAGCCCCAGGTGAGATGGTAATATATATCTATATATATATATATAATTTTGATCAAGGTTTAAATTTGTATAGAAATAATTGTAGCATTTTTTTCTCTAAAATTTGCCTTGTTTAAAAAAATATACATTTTTTTAAATTGTATTTTTAGACATAGATTAAGTTAAGGATATAATTACTATATTTTTTACATTTAATTTGCCTAAAAAGATAAATATGGATTTTGATTTAATTAATTAGTTAAAATTATCTATGTGTCAATAATATTAAAATAAATGTTAATTTTTATAATTTTTAATAAGAATTAATTATAAAAATGTATTTATTATATCCTTAGTTTCTACCCTTAAAATATAAATTAAACAAACCTTTAATAATATTATTTATCTAACTTAAAAACAGATTAAGAGATATTAATTGCACTTTTTTCATTTAATTTTTATTTAAAATCATAAAAATGTATCTTATTTTTATCACTAATACTATATATTTTTAATTTTTTAATATAAATTAATTATAAAAAAATTAAATTCTCACTTAACTTTTAATAATAATAAAAAGAAAAAACACTTCTAACTTATACTTTATCTCACATGCTTAATAATATAAAAACTTAATTCCTCATTGTTTGCTAGCTTCGCCTGCGGGGAGCCCTGTACCATTCAAAGGCTGCTCTGGTACTGTGGTAGTCGTGGTGGTTGAATTAAATACAACAAAACAAAGGTGGCTCTGCAAATGTAGTTGTTGACAAGAAATGAAGTCCCATTCTTTGCCCTTCGGAAATTTATGCCACCATGATTGATGATTCAATTTCAATTTTCCGCCCTTGAATCTGTTTTCTCTTCTTTTTTTTCTTTTTTTTTTTTTTTATGAGAAATAAGAAATATATTAAGTAATAAGAAAGTACAACAGAATTTTCATCTCATGATATATAGTCAAAATAAAAATAACCTAAGGACAAAATTAAAAGCATAACCTATAGCACTAATAATAGATTTAAACTATATTCATGACGGATATAGACAATTAAGAAAAAAGAGACATTTGCAACTAGCGATTGAATTTATAATTGTTGTATGGGCTAAATAGAGTTACTAATATAGAAAGAAGAGTCACTATGAGTATTAAAAACTACTGAACATCCTCACCTATTTAATCAGCTTCTTGGAGAGAGTAAAAGATTTCGGCAACAAACAGTCCACAACCCACAAGTTGCCACCTTACTTGTTCTTAAAGAAGAAAAACCAAGAGGGGTATGGGCCTTTTCTTGACAAGCACAAAAGGCCCTAGTCGCCTCCATATACTCCCAATCATGTTCCCATCTTTGCCGATCCTCTTCAAGCTCATGCTGTCAAAACTTATTAAGGGAACTAGAGCTCCTTTGTCGGCTTGAAAATCAAGCTTCCCACTCAAACCATAGCCGGCCTTACCAACAACATCCCTTTCCTTCGACAATCGACTAGTTGATCGAGAACTAGTGTGAACTAGATTCATCGAATTCAACCCTCGTCAAGATCCCATCCGAGTAGATGCACTAAAACGAGATTCTTGCCCATTAAATAGGAGAAACCCACTTCACCAGCAAGATCAATTTTAATTGCAGTCTTCAAAAATTAACAGATGTAAACCTTAGAAAATCCAAAAAGCCGCTGCCTTGAGGTCTCTTGAGTTGGAGTTTCCAAAGCAAGATAGCGACAAGAGAAAGGAGGGATGAAGGAACTCCTATACTGGAGAAAAACCCTAAGGAGGAAAACCCGTCGCCACTGCTCTCAACCTTAGAAGTAGTGCACGGGAGAAACACCTTCCACCCCTGAATCTTGATATCCTCTTTCATGTTAAAATGAAGTATGGACTTTAATGAAATCATTCCGTAGAAGTTTACGTAAATTTTCCTTCTATGGTTTGTTTTTTAACAAGTAGAAATAGTTGTTTAAATAGAATATTGATCAGGATAAGGAAAATAATTGTCAATTTGTGATCAATGATAAAGTATTACCTTTATTCATGAAATACATATTTGGATTAGTAGAACATGATTTTTTATAGATTTTACAAAATTTTTGTTCTTTATACAGAAAATGATTTCAATGCATAAAAATGAAAGTCTTGAACTTAAATGCAAACCATTTGAAAGTTGGTCAGGGACTTAAATGAATATATTTGAAATTATACCATCAAAGTTCTCATTAAATAGAAGTTGAAGGACCAGATGTGCTATTTTATTATTAAAGAACTTGCAAAAGATTCGAATAAAACCACTACAAGGGCTGGGTGACACTACCTAGTAAGTATTGACGCCATTCGTTAAGATTTTGTCACGCACGTGTCTGGGATATTTGGCAGCATAGGTGTCGACATCCGTTGCGGTGTCAACTTCTTAAGCAATTTTCAACCATTTCATCTAGAAGTTCCTATTTTATTAACGTTATTTCAACTTTTTTTTTAAAAAAAAAATTATATGAAATCTAATATTATTAAAAATAAATAATTAAATTAAAAAATATATTGAATACATTGACTAAATTAAAAATTAATATATATAAAATTTACTTAGATTATATAATTAAAAGTTTATTTTTTAAAATATTTATTAGACAATAATATTTTAAAAATTAAATTTTAATTCTTTTCAGTATTAAAATTAATATACCTTATTTTTATATTTTTATTAAAGTAAATAAAGTAAATAACAAAAATAATGAAAATTTAATTACCGATTGTGTGCTGTCCTTAAAAGACTGGTGCAGTTGTCGTTGAAGCTAAAATCAATATCAAGGATAATGGTATTGGTAAGTCCGTGAGGTCACGTCACTTTTTCACAAAATACTTTAAAAAAGTATTAATTTATTATAATA
>BPVZ01000089.1:247379-264225 GCA_020521535.1 Rubroshorea leprosula
TGATAAAGCATTACCTTTACCTTAACCGTTTAGACTTCGACTAATAAATTACAATGATAAATGGTGAGGCTGTGTCTTTCTGGGTATAACTAAAAGCACAATGCATTTTGAAGCATTTCATTTAACCCAAGAATAGAAGACAGAGAAATAAGTAAGAAAAACTTTTGCTTTTTTTGTGCTCTGAGGTACACTGTTATTTATCTCCTGCTTACTATTCTTCCATTTCTTCCCTTTCAGTGCTGCAATAGACAATTAATCCAAACCAGATTATCACTGACAAGGTAACACTTGTTTCTCGGGGAAAAACATTTGAGCCGGGATTCTTTAGTCCTGATGAACGGTCTCCGAATGTATGCGTTATTTTAACTTGCTTTTATGTTATAATATTTGCAGAGAATAGTGTGTATTAATTAGATTTTAAAAAAGTTATATAAAATTTGATATTATTAAAATTAAATATATGTTAAAAGGATGATGAATGGGTTATAAATATTTAACAAACTTAAAAACTAATATGTATGATTAGATGATCTCCCTAAAATCTTCTAATTAAATATTTTTAAAAAAATATTTATTAATTAAAAGATGGTATTTTTAAATTTATATTTTAATAATTTTAAAATAAAGATTAATATATACTACTTTTATATTTTTAACTAAACTGCATAGAGTAAATTACTAATATAATGAAAAGTTACTTACTGACGGTCTGCTATCGTGTGGTTAATATCAAGGATGATTGTGACTGATACCTGAACTGTTGAAATTGTTGTTGACTTGAGAAGAGAGGAAGAGTATGTTGCATGAACTTCCCTAAAAATTTTAGTTTTTTTTGATATTATTTATATTTTAAAAAATTAAATTTTTTAAAAAATATTTATATTTTATAATTTTTTTAAATTTTAAAAATAATAAATTTTAAAAAATTTTAAATTTATATTTTTTATAAATTTTACTTTTACTCAATTTTTACTTATTTTTTTATTTTTAAAAGTAATTTTTAAATTTTTTTTAATAAAAATTTAAATTTATCATTCATAAATAATAAAAAATAAAATAAAAATTCTTACAAGTTAACCCTAAACATGCTTGAAGTCTCCTTTGGTTTTAGCTTTTGTGAAAATTCATTATTATTATTATTTTAACAAAAAAAATTAAAAAAAAAAAGAAAAAAATATTATAACCGTACTTATTAAGACTTAAATTTTAACGTAAGTTAAAATTTTTCCTATACATTATTAACTTAACTGAGACTGTAAGGGCTGGAAATTCATTACATTTACCTCAACAGTTTAGAGTTTAGACGTCGACCAATAAGTTACATTACGATTAAAAAATGGAAGAGATGTCATGGAATCTTGAAAAGTATGGTCTGTCTTGCCGGTATAATGGGAGCAACCTAAAGGCACAAAACATTTTCTAGCATTTCATTTAACCCAAATATGGGACGAAGAGCGATTAGCTGGAAAAACTTTTGCTGTTTCTGTGCCCTGAAGTATGCTCTATTCTTTATATTCTGTTTGCTCTTCTTCCCTTTCAGCACCGCAGAGTCTGCAATTGACACAATTACTCCAAACCAGAATGTTACTGATGGAGAAACCCTTGTTTCTGCTCTTCTTCCCTTTCAGCACCGCAGATTGTTGTGTGGAAACAAATTGTTACAAATATATATATATATATATATATGTATATATATATTTTTATGGAATTTGCTACTCAAATTTTTATTTTAAAGAAATTAACTTAAATGTAACAATTATCATTAATTTTTTATTAGATTTCAAGAGCAATAATTAATGAAATTTAATTACAATTATTAAATTTGAATCAATATCTTAAAAATAAAAATTTAAGATAACAAATTATATCAATATTTTTTTATGCGATAATTTATTTTATTGTGATAATTTTAGAAGATAATTTACATATTTAAATATTAAACAAATCAATTAAACATATTAAATAAACAATTATAAACCCATATATTTATTACTTCACTTTATATTTACATATATATTATTTTGATAACAATTGCATAATTTTTTTACAATTAAGCATAACACTTATCCGAATAAAAAAGATTCCTGCACGTACCCAATACTCACCCCTAACTGCATTTAAGAAAACTTGGACCCTGACCCATGGGAACCGTGAGACCACAATGAAGCATGGAGGCAGAGCCAGAGACGACCTTCTCTCGGCCACGCTGGAGGTTGTTAACGATAAGGATTATCAGAAAGAAAAATAGATAGTTCTGAGACGTGATATCACTATCTTTAAGGATTCAAAAATTCTCTAAAATACAATAGAACTCAAACTCTCTCAAAAATTAGATGTAAAACTTTGACTTTGCATAAAAATTTATATTGATTGAAAAGCCACTACTTGTAGGAATGTATCCCTCCAGAAAAACATCATTTCATAGAGGTACCTTTAGACTTTCAAAAGTTATCCAATATTCAGACATGTCTTTTTCAATTAAAATTTAATAAATTAAATTAAAATTCCGAAAATAAAAAATAAATATTTTGAAAATCAAGCCCCAAGTGCCCAAGTGCCCATCTTTAACTATATATAAAGGGCAAGACCCAATTTATCTTTAGTTTCACTTTATTTATCTATTTATTGATAATAAATAAGTCTTTATAAATTCTTTTAACTTCTCTTTTTTTTTTTACGTGGACCTCAACATTTGCAAACTAGTCAACAGAGGTTGGCGCCGAATGCCGTGGAGCTCTCCGGAATACACCGACAGCAGCATTAATTTCGAAGAGATTGTGGGAAAACTCGCAGCTTTAGTAATTATTCTATTTTCGACGCCAAAACCCACAATTGCTTAAATGCCCACAAAGCCTCCCACAAGCAAAGGTTAACTCACTGGACCAAGCATTGCGCAACCTCGGAGGGCCACGGAGATGTACTTGCGGTGGAGATGGCGTTGAGGTCGATGGCGGGAGGCAAGCCGGAAGCCCAGAAGGACGACGTGTAGAAGGAGAGGCAATAAGAGAAAGATTCCTTCTCATCTATATTATAAATTTAATTTAACTATTTTTATTTTATTATTTTAAAATAAAATATCTTAAATAGTTGAATTAAATAAAAAAATATGTTTAGTGAATTTGGTTTAAAATAATTACTTATATTAAATTAAAATTAAAAATGAGTAATAAGTACATTTAAATTATGAGTTAAATATAGAGACTCAATAATTTTTCATTATTTTTTAATATTTCACTATGAACCGGCCGGATCGCAGGACAGTGATACTTGTGAGAAATTTCACAGGAGAGAAAATGTTCTTTTTCGCATTTAGAAGTGGCAAATATTTGCTCGACCCTAATTTAACTCGTAAAAATATGTTAGAATCTATATATTTTAACTTATAACTCATAAATAATTTGTAATATCAATTCATACAAGTTATAAGTCGGGTTAGGGTCAACTCATTAATTGATAGGTTGATCCGTTTACTTTATTCATTATTATTATTTTTAAAAATATTATACTTATTTTTTTAAATTAATTTTATTAATAATAACTCTCTCCATTAATTCATACTTTTAACCTCATTTCCTTACTTCTTTTTTTTTTTAAAAAAATTATGTGAGTTTGATTTAACTACTAAGTATTATAAATTAAATGATAATAGAACTAAAAATATTAAATATGTAATGTTAGGATATAAACATAATAATTTAGTGAAAGATGTTCTTGAAAGAGCAATTTCATCATTAAAAAAAAAAAAGCTTAAACTCCTTAATAATGTTTTAATATGATTGTAAAATTAAAATTTTATTTTTCAAGAAATTTAAATATTTATAGTAGAGACTATAAAGTGTTTAGTGGTAATGAGTTACGATATTTTAATTAGATATATATATAATTTTATTTATATATAATAAAATTAATAAAAATAATTATAAAAAATAAAGATAAGGTCAACTCACGGGTTAATCGTAACCCGTTAGGGTCGGATTAGAATTAAACTTTTCCAACCTATACAACCCATCTACAACCCAATCTGTATAACTCATCACCCGAGTTAACTCAACCCAAATCTGACCCAACATTCTCGTTTGGTTTGACCCAACTTTCTCGTTTGCCAAGTCTAGTCGCATCAACCTGCCCGCCTCCCGCAGCCATCCCTAGGGCCCTGTACCATGCAAAGATTGTTCCTGTTGTGGTAGTCGTTGTAGCTGAAATAAATAGACAAAAACCTACTTTTAGCTCTTCATCTTATTACGTTTTGAAGGTTTTAACTTCTTACTTTATAGTATAACATTTTTAACCTCTCATTTTATTATATTTATAGATTTTAGCCCCTCATATATTAAAATAGAAAAAAATAACTTTCACTTTATACTGACTATTAACTTTATTAGTTGAAAATAAGTTTTTATCAACTAACAATCAATTAATAGCTAACTAACAGAATTAACAAAATATTATAAAGTTAATTTTATTAACTCTATTAGCTGAAAGAAGGTTTTTACAACTAACAATCAGTTAATAGAATTAACAGTCAGTTAACAAAACTAACAAAATATTACAAAGTGAAGACTATTTTCTTCAATTTTAATAAATGAGGAGCTAAAAGTATTATAATATAATATGAAGGGCTAAAATCAATAAATCTAGTAAGGTGAAGGGCTAAAAATGTCATAATATAAGATGAGAGGCTAAAACCTTCAAATTTGATAAGGTGAAGGGCTAAAAGTAGATTTTTACCAAATAAATATTAGGTTCCGGATGATGGTATCTTATAATGTCTGGAAGTGTGGAACAAGGAAATTAAAACATGACAATGGTTGCTTTGCAAAAGTAGTTGCCGACTAGAAATGAAGTCCACTTATTTGCTCTTGAAAAATTTATGCCACCATGACTGATGACTTCAATTTCCACCCTTGAATCTTGATAGCCTCTTTCATGTTAAAATGAAGTATGGACTTTAACAAAATCACTCTGTAAAAGTTTACATAAATTTTCCTTCTATGGTTCCTGTTGAACAAGAAAAAATGGTTGTTTATATAGAATATTGGTCAAGATAAAAGTTATAATCAGAAAGGAAAATGATTGTGAATTTGTGATCAGTGATAAAGCATTACCTTTAACAATTTAGGCTTCGAACAATAAATTATAATGATAAATGGTAGGGCTGTGCCTTTCTGGGTATAATAACTAAAAGCACAACACATTTTGAAGCATTTCATTTAACCCAAGAATGGAAGGAAGAGTGATAAGCGAGAAAAACTTTTGCTCTTTTTCTGCCCTGAAGTACACTCTGTTCTTTATCTTTTGCTTACTATCCTTCCCTTCCCATTCAGTGCTGCAAACACAATTAATCCAAACCAGAATATTATCACTGACGGGTTAACACTTGTTTCTCGTGGAAAAACGTTTGAGGTGGGATTCTTGAGTCATGATGTTGGGTTCCTGATCGAATAAGTGTTATTGTAATATTTGTAGATAATAGTGTATATTAGTTCCACTCAAACTAAAAATAATACAAAATTTGATATTATTAAAATTAAATATACGTTAAAAAATATAATAAATAATTATAATTATTCAATTAACTTCTAAATTGATATGGATGATCAAAATATTTACTTGTGATTATCTGATCAAAGGTTTATTTTTAAAAAAACTTATTAGAGAATGATGTTTTTATAATTGTTTTTTAATTTTTTTAAAATTGAGATTAATATATATTATGTTTATATTTTTAACTAAACTAAATAGAGTAAATTGTTAATATAATGAAAAGTTAATTACTAATGGTCTACTACCTTGTGGTTGTCGTTGATCAAAACTAAAGTAAATGTCAAGGATGATTGTGACTGTGAGGTCTGAACGTGTAGGAGTTGTTGTTGACGAAGTCTTCCCTGACCTGGGTTTTAGCTTTCGTGGAAATTCATTGCCTTTAACAGTTTAGAGTTTAGGCATCAACCAATAAATTACATCACAATAAAAATGGAAGGGACGTGATGGAATCTCGAAAAGATAATAAATAATTGTAAAAAAAATATTAAACAATTTCATTAAAAATTTTAATATTTTAAATATCTAAATATTTTAATTTTTATTTTCACTATTGTTAATTATAAAAGAAAATATTGAAGTATAAAGAGTCTTGTTATTAGTTTAAAATGCAATGCCTTTACCCTGGCGGTTTGGGGTTTACTTTCTAATCACATTTTTCACATGGTACTTTATAGAAATATTAATAAAACTTTTTTAAAAATAATTATTAAAAATTAACATAATTTTTTAATAAAATATTAAAAAATGACTTCATGTCGATTGAAAATATAATAATACAACCTTTTTTACCATTGATTGATTTAATAGTCATCCCGTAAAAGAAAAAATGTTTAAGACTTCAATATTCTAAAATCAAATTCAGGCCCTTGGCCCTCCATTCTCAATCCTCCACTCCAAGTTTCCCAAGTTCAAAAAAATAGAACACTACAACCGTGGACATCAACCACTAAATTACAAGGGCTGTAATGGAATCTTGAAAAGTATGCTCTTTCTTTTTCTTCCTTTTTTTTTTTTTTTTCGATCGGCAAAAATTATGGTCTTTCTGGATATAATGGGAGCAACAAAGACGCACAAACAATACATTTTCTAGCATTTCATTTAAACCAAGAATGAGAGGAAGAGGGCTAATCGGGAAAAACTTTAGCTGTTTTTGTGCCCTGAAGAATGCTCAGTTCTTTATTTTCTGTTTGCTTTTGTTCCCTTTCAGCACCCAAAACTCTGCAGTAGACACAATTACTCCAGACCAGAATGTCACTGATGGAAAAACCCTTGTTTCTGCTCAAAAGGTCTTTGAGCTGGGATTCTTCAGTCCTGGTAAGGGGTCTCGAAATAAGCGTTACTTAGGCATATGGTACTATGGAATTCGGCCACAGACGGTTGTTTGGGTTGCCAACAGAGAGAAACCAGTTCTGGATAATCATGGAGTTTTTGTTATGAGAAATAATGGAGAGCTCCAAGTTATGGATGGGAAAGGAATAATTCTTTGGTCTTTAAATTCAACTGCAAATTCATCAAGGGTTTTACCAGCTAATGCTACACTCATGGATAATGGGAACTTAGTTCTGCAACGAGGTAAGGATATCCTATGGGAAAGTTTCTGGGATGAAAGTAATACATTTCTTTCGGGGATGAATATGAAAAACAAATCTCTCAGATCTTGGAAGAGCGACAGCGATCCAGCTCCTGGAGATTTCACTTTTAAGGTTTATGCTAAAGAAGGGAACCAGTTTATGATTCAGAACCGTTCAGACACCTATTGGATGAGTGGTTGGTCCAACCTTTCAGTCTCCTTCAACGATGTACGAGAAGATTTGGTCAGCATGATGATCCCAGACAATAACGACGCAATTATAACACCAGATGTTAAGAATAGGCTTGTGATGAATTCCTCTGGCCATATCGAGTTCTTTAGATGGATGGGTGGAAGCAATAATTGGTCTTTGTCTTGGTCAAAACCAAGCGACGTATGCAGCTTCTATCAAGCTTGCGGAGATTATGGCATATGTAGTGTTGGGGATAACAAGAAGCCTAATTGCACGTGCTTACCAGGGTTTCTGCAAACATCGGAGGCAGAGTCTGGTAATTACTCCAGGCCCAGGGGGTGCCGGAGGCATGTAACAGGTTGCAGTGAGGATGACCCCTTTGCAGATGTAAGGTTGGACAAAGTGAGTTACCCAGACAATCATTTTGAGGCCGGTAGTGAGGAAGTCTGCAAAAATTATTGCAGAAAGAAGTGCTGCAGTGCCTACTTTTTTGCATATGATTCTCGTCAAGGTCGAAATGACAACATGCCTTCTACATGCTGGACATGGAGCAGTTATGAGACGCTCAAGTCTCTCAATAGTGATAATTCCTTTGGAGGAAATTTAAGGGTCCGTTTGGGTGGTACTACTGCTTCAGGTATGCCTCACAACATCATTCAATTAAGTTCAGTCTTTGTTGTTGTTACCGTTTCTACCTGACTAGGGTTGCGTTTAGGGTTACTATACTGTGACTGTAATTTTAGTTGTAACTATATTAAACTATATTATATTGTAATTGTGATTAAAAGTTATTTAATTTATTTTGATATTTTGTAATTTATTTTTTAGAAGTATTATGAATGAAATATAGTAAATTTTATTAATTATTAATTAAAAATTAAAAAATATTGTGTGATTTATAATTATTAAAATAGATAACATTTATTACTTCTTAATAATTTAGGTTTTTTTTCATAAAAAAAAATAATTTAGGTTTTTTAAGTTTCTTATAATGACGTTTTTTTTTGGATTTTATGGGAGAGCGACTCATAAAGAATGAATGAGTTTTTAATTTTTTATGAAATTTTCAAATAAATAAGAGATTGAGTTTAAATAAAATATTATCAATTATAATGTAATTGAATTAAACGAGGATATGTTTTAATGGATAATTTTGTAATTGTATTAGATATTAGGTGTTATCGCACCTAAGCCTTATGGACTAACAGTTATAGGCTGGCTTGTAAAGTGCATCCCCTAGCCCAAAGATTAGGGTTAGAATTCCCCACACCGAATTTGTAACCTTGTTCAAAAAAAGAAAAAAACATATTAGGTGTTATCCATAAAAGTAACCGTTAGAAAACTCTAAAATGAGGTTTTTGACTTTATATATAAAATTGATGTAAATTTGCTATGGCTTTTTGTAGCTTTTAAAAAAAGTAGCCTAGAAAAAATCACTGAACACACACGTATACCTAAAAGTACAATATGATTATTAAAAAAAGACTCCCAACCACAATTCCAAATGCAATAAGAAGCTATCTTCCCATTTTATTACCATGAAACTCAACTTATTAGTAAAGCAGTCTGTTTTTGCCTTTTGGGTTAATTAGGAAGCTGTGTCACACAAACAAAATCAACATTGTGCATACAACCACGGCATGGTTGCAATTCACAAGAAGATTGCAGCCAATTTCCCAATTCAACTTGCCAGCGTAATGCAGAAAGGGATAAAAGTGGGTGGTGCAACTGCATTCTTAGCTTCCACTGGGATCCCAAGGCTGCAAATTGTGCTCCTGGTGAGTGAAATTTCTGATATTATGTATGGAATGACTTCTCTTAACAGATGCAGTTCAATTGTGATAACCCCTGAGTTTATATATACATGTTATTTGACCTCTTATCACAGATACTGAAAACAAAAGCCCATTGTATGGATCTTCACAGCATAGCAAACCATTATTGTTGATAATTCCTTTAAGTACCATAGCTGGCATAGCTTTTACAGCTGTTGCTGTTGTTGGTATTAAATCTTTTCAGAAAAAGATGACTGTAAGAAGAGGTAAGCATGGTTTACTCCTCAAAACAATGAAACTATTCACTATTTTTCTATGGAAACGTCAAGTTCTTTGAGAACTCTAATAGGATTTTTCCAAATTTAGCTCGAAGGAATACATTTGAAGGAAAATCAACTTTACAGAATGAAGAAAGTGATATTGGTGTCAGAGAA
Organism: Rubroshorea leprosula; assembly: GCA_020521535.1. Lineage (NCBI taxonomy): Eukaryota > Viridiplantae > Streptophyta > Magnoliopsida > Malvales > Dipterocarpaceae > Rubroshorea > Rubroshorea leprosula. The sequence goes on from BPVZ01000089.1 coordinate 256,896, forward strand.
TTAGTAGGATTTGATGAGTTCCAAGAAGACAGAACAAAGAGTATAGATGTGCCATTCTATGATTTTGAAATGATTGTAGCTGCCACAGATGACTTCTCACTTTCAAATAAGCTTGGACAAGGAGGATTTGGGCCAGTATATAAGGTAAGATTCTTTTTCAAAGCTCTTTTTAATGGAAAAATCAATGAACCTATGTGTTTTTTTTTTTGTGACCACAACCTTGTAGTGATTATTAATTGTCCAAATTGACAGGGAAAATTCCGTGGGGGACAGGAAATAGCAGTGAAGAGGCTCTCAAGGAGTTCTGGACAAGGCCTGGAGGAATTCAAGAATGAAGTTGTATTGATTGCCAAACTCCAACATAGGAATCTAGTGCGACTTCTTGGTTATTGTATGAAACGGGATGAAAAGATGTTGATTTACGAGTACTTGCCAAATAGAAGTTTGGACTCAATTGTCTTTGGTAAGACCAGTTATAAACCCAACTCTTCAAAAATATAATTCGACATTTCTTAATTCAGATTAGAGAAAATGACATCGGGAACTTTTTAGATCCAAAGAAGTGCCTATTGTTAAGCTGGGAAATGAGATATAACATTATAGTTGGAGTTGCCAGAGGACTTCAATATCTTCATCAAGATTCTAGGTTGAGGATTGTTCACAGAGATCTCAAAACCAGCAACATTCTTCTAGATGAGGAAATGAATCCTAAGATTTCAGACTTTGGAATGGCAAGAATATTTGGTGGAAAGCAAACACAGGCAAATACGACCAGAGTTGTGGGCACATAGTAAGTTTTACAGACCTAACATAGATTTCTCTTTTCTTTACTAATTCACAAACCCTTCTGATACAACATTAAAATGCAGTGGCTATATGTCGCCCGAATATGCAATAGATGGACTCTTCTCAATAAAATCTGATGTCTTCAGCTTTGGGGTTGTAGTCCTTGAGATCATATCTGGGAAAAGAAACACATTATTCTATCACAAGGAACAAGCCCTAACTCTCCTAGGATATGTAAGTGCCAAAATATTCTATTTATTTGTACCTAGATTCATTATTCCTTAGCCTAAAATATTGCTGCAAATTTCCAACCAGGCTTGGAAACTATGGTATGAAAACATGGGATTGGATCTGATGGATCCATCTTTGCGAGAAGACTGTAATGAAGGACAGGCATTGAGGTGCATCCAGGTTGCGCTGTTATGTGTACAAGATGATGCAGCAGATCGACCAACCATGACTGAGGTAGTGTTCATGCTTTCTAGTGAAACTGCAGTTGTTCCCAATCCTAGACAACCGATTTTTGTCGTCAAAAGGTTCTCCGAAAGCCTTGCTTCTTCCAGCAATCAAGGAACTGGCTCTAACAACGAACTAACCATCACTTTTGAGGGTAGATAATATATATTATACAGACCGTATTTGCTATCCAAAAAACAAGATGAATTATGTAAATGCATCTGAATTGTATCTATGGATGATTTTCATTATGTTTTCCCTTTTGGCAAAGGGCCTCTCCAGCCAGAGTACCTACCAATTATAATTTGGCTAAAAGATAGGCGATCTCTGGCTTAGCGGTTAATGCAAATGGTTTTAGAAAGGAAACAGAATGGAACTCTCATGAGAAGTTTCCCATTTCGCAACCCCATTAACGACTTTCCTCATTTCTACCATTGTTAATTACAGGGTCACGATTTGAAATTGCGTTCCTTGGCATTTCTGTTCTGGTGCCTGGTGGGTCAAAACCAGACAGAAATGAATACATTTTTTTAAGTAGTATGGTGCTTTATTAATTCACTCAAATAAAACCAATCTTGTAAGAGGAAAACAAATCCCATGTCACCAACCTGGTACTTCCCCATGCAACTTCGAGGAAGGAGATCAATTTCGCAAAAGAAACCGCCATGAATTTATACCTCAGCAAAATGTCGGTATCAACAACCTTCCTTTTACCTTTGCATTCGTTGTCATCGATGCTCCTTCCTCCCCCCGCCTTCCTCCAACACTTCTTTATTTCCTTTTATCCTAAGCATTGATTGATTCTCTTTATATCCTATATATAATACCACTACTTGCAATGACCGTTAACTGTGCCATCATCTGAATTTGAAAATGGAGTCACAAATTGGGGTTGTTTTCGAGGATTTTTTCCCAGCCATGGTGGAGAAACTAGGAGCTGAAGGGTTCATGAAGGAGCTGTGTAATGGGTTCCGGTTGTTGATGGACAGGGAGAAGGAAGTGATCACTTTTGAGAGCTTGAAGAGGAGCTCGGCATTGCTTGGGTTGCAAGATCTGAGCGATGAGGAAGTTGTTTGCATGTTGAGGGAAGGTGACTTGAATGGAGATGGAACTTTGGATGAAATGGAGTTTTGCACTCTCATGTTTAGGCTAAGCCCTGGATTGATGAAGAGTTCCAGGAATTTGTTAATTGAGTCTATTTTTAATGAGATGTAAGTTCTCTTTTATTTTTATTGCAAATCTCAAGGATCAATAAAAAAAAAAAAATTTTGTGATTGTAAGTGGTATATATGAGTTAAAATCATTTTTATTGGGAGAAACTCTTGGTATAATTAATCTGGGCTTTAAATTGTCAATAAAATGTTATATTTTACATCCAATCATGTATAGAATTAATGTCAAATTGATATGTTAGGAGACCGGATCAATACGAACTTGAATAATTTTAATACATAACAGTATAAAGTGTCATTTTGAACCCAAAATACTAGCACTATTCAGTTTGTGGTCTTCATCAGAAAGGGCTGCAAACAGTTTATTTACCTTTAAAAGATGCAGCAGTCAATTTCCACGCTCAAGGGGAAGAAAGATCCTTTCCCAGGATGGAGACATAGGTTTCTTACAACCGCACAAGGGATGTTTAACTTTGTCCGGTAGGACAAATTGACCCTCACGTAAGGCAACAAAGCTTGAATCAATCTCTTCTCTCTTCTCAACCTTATCCACACATTTCATTCATGGATCAAATTTGGTCCCATCCCACCCCCTAAAAAAAAAAATCCGTTGTCTATGGTGCATTAATTACTGTAATTTTGGTAAAGGTAGTGTAATTATTTGATTAGAGAACGTAGAAGACATTCTGTTGCTTTGCTAGATTCTTCATGTATCATGCATGGCCTACATGCTGCCAAATGGATAACAATTTATTTGTGATAAATGAAGTGGTCCGCTAGATCAAACCCCAAATCCACCCCAAGAATAAAACTAAGAAAACACAACCCACATGTCCAACAAAATTCATGGTACATATGATTCAGACACATTTCTTTCTGACCGGTTAAGGAATCAGAACTGAAATCGACAGAAAGTGGTCCAAATGACAGCCACCGATTTAATCTTCCCCTCTCAGTTTATGCCTCAATCTTTTCAAAGCTGCAGTGTTGGTGTTGGATACACATGCTGTTGGAAAAAATATGAAATAGTAGAAGAATAAAAGAATTGTTTTGAGGTGTGATCTCATCTTTCTTAAGAATTTAAAATCTTTCAAAATATAATAGAACTCAAAACTCTTTCAGAATTAGATGTAGAATTCTGACTTTGTATAGGAATTTATAATACCTGAAAAGTCACTATTTGTAAGGATGTATCCCTCCAGAAAAACACCATTTCATAGAGATACCTTTTGACTGCTAATAGTTTTGTCTGATCTTCAGACATGTCTTTCCACATTTTAATTTAATAAAATAAAATAAAAAATCCAAAAATAATAAAAAAATTAATGATATTCTGCCAGTCAAGTCAAGCCCTAAGGTGCCCCAAGTGACTAAATGCCCATCTTTTGACTATACATAAAGGGGCAAGGTCTAATTTACCTTGGGTTTCACTTTACTTAATTATTTATTGATAAAAAATATACCTTTATAAATTTCTTTAAGTTCCCATAGCAACGGTGGGAAAAACTTGAGTTAGGTCCAGTGTTGGACCTCCAGGTGTTGTGCAACATTTGATGGGGCAAAAGTTTGTTGGCTATTCACTCTGTACCAAGCGAATGGCTAACCAGAATCCCACCCTAGAATGGAAAATGATGAGACTACAATTTTTTTTTTTACAATAATTTGTCCAATATGACATTAAAAGCATTTACTCTCTCTATCTTAAAATAACAATTGTTTTTAAATTTGTCATATTCTTTTGTTTTATTTTTTTCTTACTTATTAGTATTTGTTTGGGGGTGTTGGTGATGTAAGTGGATGAATCAGCAGTGGTGGTGACGTGGAAACTGACTAGGATGACACTCGAGAAAATGAGGGGGGGTTCTTTTGCCGGTACCCGTCTCATGTGCAAGAGGTTACATGTTACAGGCCATCCCGTTCCGTTGGGTGATGATATCTCGCAGTGCACTTTCTAGCAAAAGCTTTTAAAAGATGAACTTTTTAGCCAAGCCGATAAAGCTGGGCAGCAATAATGAGATTCTAGAGGTTCAAGGTAATCACACAACTACCAAAAATATGATGGAGATAGGTTATGCGTTGTTGAGGAAAGGTGGCTAAGATGTGAAATATATATGGCTCAAAGATTACAACTTGAGAATCACACTCATACATAAATCATTGTAACATGATAATAATGACAATAAATGTGACCTCTTTCATCCCTAGTGTAGATTTTTATTCTGTAACGAACAATCCTCATATTGAAAATGAAGAATATAGCAACTCCAATTTTGGGGTTTTTCCAAAGACAAAAGGGATAAGCTTGAGAGTGGTGATGGGAGAAGGAAGGATGATTGCTTGGGAGCTTACGAATGGAATGCTTGATCCTGTTTTGATGCTAACCTCGCAACCTTGATCATCTGATGCTCAAGAAGAACTATTTGAAAGCTAAAACTGCAGCATGTTGTTCCTTGGCCATAATATCCTGCAAATCTGGAAATATTCTGTAATGTTGGGTGATGTTATGCAATGCTGGGAAATATTCTGCAGTGCGATAAAGTGTTTTGCAAAGCTGGAGAATACTCTACGGTGCTGAAAAAGACTTTCTAGGGCTAGAAAATATTCTGCAGAGTTAGAGAATACTCTACAAGACCAGAGACTTTGGAAACTCGAGAGAAATGGTGGTTCACGAATGATTCCTGCGTGCAAAGTAGTGGGTTGAAGATGGGATCTATTTTTCTTTTAAAATGAGAGTTTTTTGGTATGTGAGTTTGTTGTGGTACTACATGCGTTTTTCTCTGTGTGTGTCTCTTTGAAAATGAAGAGCAGATAATTTATATATGTGCTCTGACATTGTTGTAATTTCTGGTTGGTAGCTTAGAGGTGTGCAAAAAGGTTGGAGTGAGCTGTCGAATTTTTGGTGGTTCCAACAAAGGAGTCAATACCGTATCGTACCGGTCGGTACGGCCGGTATGTACCGGTTTTGAAGGTTAACCGAAACGGAATAAGTTAAGATTCCGTTTCAGTCAAATTTCAGGTGTACCGGTCAAATTCCGATGCACCGGCCGAAATTTCGGGTACCGTCCAGTACATTGGAATTTGACCAGTACATTATGCAAGAAGGGAAAAAAAAAAAAAAAAAAGAATCCCCAGCCAAAACAATGTCGTTTTGGCTGAGGGGTGGTGACAGGATATCCAGGCGGTAACCCAATCAGGCGGTGGCAGTCCCTCGAACCAGCAGGAGAGCTGCGGTGGGTGTCAGATCTGGCAGCCCTCGTGCGCCCGCCACAGATCCGCCGGAGGAGAAAGAAGGCCGCTGGATCTGCACTAAACAGAACAAAAAACAGCAAACAAACAAACCAAAAAAACCCACACAAAACAAAAAACAAAGCCAGATCAGCAAGGGGATGGTGAAGATCCGAGATTCCGAGGTGAAAGAACGGAGGGGATGGTGGCGATGGTGGATCTGAAGAAGGGAGAAAAATCAAGTTTCTTTTTTTTGTTTTCTCTTCTTTTTTTTTTTCTTTTTTTTTTTGGGTTTGGCACTTTGGCAGCCGCACCTCCTCCTTCTCCCTTTAAAAGAGAGGAAACTAGGGTTTTGTTAAATTTGGGTTTTGATGGGCTGCTCAATATTGAGCTGGGCTTATGAGTTTGTTTTAGTAAATTCATCCTCACTTTTTTAATTTTTTCAATTGAGTCCTTTTCTTGTTTTTTTTCTTCAACTTCTCCCCCAAATTTTTCATAAAATTTTTTTATAATGATAAATCCGAAATGGTACGCGAAAAATTTCGGTATCTGGTACGTACCATTCCAGTAACAAAATCGGTACGCATACCGGTACGATATTGATTACTTTGGGTTCCAAGCACTGTTAGCAACTCTGTGACAGTGGCATTATGAATTGCCCAATGGTCCCAACGAAGTTTTGCTGGTTCTGACGAAGAAACTAAAAATTGTATATTTTTGGTAATGTCCCCAGCCATACAAAATCTCATCTTTGGGGAGGTGTTTCAGTGCCGCTTGCAAAAACAACATTTGCGTAGGATTTGGTGACTTCCCCAGGTTCTACGCAAGATTTTGGAGGATTTTGCCAGTAGATAACAATCTTTTACAACAGTTTCCAAAGCCATGGAACTTGTGTAGCCACCCTTACATTAATATGGCTGCAAGTGGCTGATGGTGATCGAGACAGCACCTCTTGTTAGCTTTTGGTGGGATTTTCAATCTTCGGTTAGCATTTAATTGCACTGTTCGGGGAATCAAGTTCATTTTCATGCTTTTGCCACCCAGCCTCTTTTTGGCGAAGTCGAGTAGCATCGCCAGCGCCAAGCTTAGCTGGTGCGGATGCCTTACTTCACCAGACGCGCAGCGTTCGTCCATCCATGCCTGCTAAGCCACTACTCCCATAATTTATTCCGAATAATCCCCATGAGCTTGGATTCATGGGCTTGTGTTTATCTATAGTAACAATAAGGCATATGTGAATATATGTTCAAATATTTAAGAATAAGCAATACACAAGCATGTGCAGCGAAGAAGGAAACTTCCTCATGTGTTGAAGGGGACTATGTGAATGAATATTCATTACTCTCATTTGCCTACTAGCCATGGCTGGCATCTATACATTGCTGTTATGCAGGGCTGGCGTTGCACCAAAATGAGAAATAAGTGGTATGGGTATGCATCGCGATATCGTTGTTCCGAGCCAAGCATCGTTGGCCGACGATACATGTTGACACGTAAGATATATAAAATATATGTTATGAATCGAGATTACCGACGATCAACAATTTTGCCCTTTTGTATAGAAGAGTGACTATGTGCAGTACCTTCGACCATGTTATGTATGTATTACGAGGTCGGCCATGCATAGCTTCTCCACAGCCAGAAGGACAACAGTGGCTAACTTTGCCCATGGCTGGAGTGTGAACTATGTG
>BPVZ01000089.1:287342-304881 GCA_020521535.1 Rubroshorea leprosula
CTCCTTTTCTTCTCTTTATCAAATTGCCCTTTGGATTGAATAAGATTGTAATAGAATTTTGGCAAAGTTAGTAGACTTCATTTTTATTTTCTTGAATAACGTAAGTATGCACAGCTTTGGCCCTACTAATTTCATAAGCTCATGTAAACCGCAATGTCTACGAGTATCAGGTAAGACTATATCCAAGTAACACATGGGCTGTTAAAAAAGCTTGTTTTGCTGAACACTTCAATTTTCTTTCTTCTCTTAAGAAAATCATTCATGAACATTAACAGAGAAACAAGGAGGGAACACCACATCTTTCTCATGTAACCTCAAAAAAAAAAAAAAAAAAAAATCATTGATAAACTCTAACGTAACAACAGAGATATTGGAACATTCACGATTGCTGTCTCTGGTCGTTGGACTTGGACTTGTTCTTTTCATGGTCATACAATATCTGTCCCAAGATCTTCGCCGCCAGAGGAACGCCGGCGCTCTTCTGTATGACTTCCCTTTTAAGATCTTCCTCATTTGGGACATTGAGAACCACCTCATCTTTCTGCACTTCTTCTTTGAATATTTTCCAGCACTTGTCTTTATCCGCAAGCGGACCCATCCGGTACAAGTTTTCCTCTCCTCCGACCATCATTCTAGCCACTTCCTCGTACCTGCTTGTGACAATCACCGTTCCTCCATAACCCTTCGGCAACCCATTTGCAAGATAATCAGCTGTCAGTTTCCCTTTATCATCAATAGTGGGGGAATTTAATAGTCCGTACCAATCATCAGCCTCGCCCACGGCATCGTCCACGGCATCGAACACGATCAGGTACCTTTTCCGGACTAATTGCAGGTGAAGAGCATGAATTAGCTCTTGAAGTTGAAGGTCGTTGCTTGTAGAGATGGATTTGATGATCTCTTCTTCAAGTCCAAGGCAGTCCAACGTTTTCTCGACGATTCTTACCTTTTTATCTCTCTCCTCCTGGGGCAATCCTCCCATGAACACCCAAATCCTTGGCTGGAAATATTTCTTTACCTCCGGCTGATTGAGAAACACTTGGCAGAGCGTGGTTTTCCCGATCCCTTCTTTACCCACAACTCCGATCGCCTTAAACCCATCACCCTCATCACCTCGTTGATATACAAGTAATTTCAGCAGGGACATCACTTCGGCTTCGAATCCGTGAACCTTGGATGCATCCACATACTTCGTAGTCTCTCGGAGAGTTTCCCCTTCATCTGACTGCCCTGCTTGGCCGTGCTCGGTTGGAGAACCGGCGGTTCCATTAACATCTGCTCCATCTTTGAGCCTCTTTGTGAGCTCCTCCTTGAGCTCCTCCTTGATCTTATTCAAATTTGTCTTGATATTATAGAGGGCCGGTAGATCTGGAAGGAACCTGCATGAATATGACAGCATCCGGCATTCGGCAAACAGATTGTTGAGGCGGTAAAGCTTTTCCCTGATGGCCGCATCGTTCCCCGGAGACGGCGAGGATGCGATGAGTTGTTCAATTAAATCCTTCAGTTTAGAAAACCGGTTATGCCAATGGACAGTCGGATTCTCGGCAAGATTCTTGCTGAATTTCTCCAGCAGATATCGCTCCATCTCCATCCCCAAAATCAAAGGGAAACCTTCTAACTTTCAGAAGAACTACTGTTCTGTACAATATAGCCGACATTGACTTCACTATTAAGGGTCTGTACATCTGTATTATTATTAAATTATTAAGTAACAATTATTTTTTTTGTTAAAATAATAAAATTTTATAATAAAAAATAAAATTTAAGTTAAAATTAATTACTAAAAACTTACCACATAACATTTATTTTTAAAATAAAAAAATTAATTTTATTTTTAAAAAAAATTAGAAAATAATTAGTAGTATATAACAAATAGTGTTTTAAAGATATAAAAATATAAAATAAATAAATTTTATTAGTAAATAAATAAATATAACGATGTTAAAAATATAAAAATAAAAAACAGAGTGAATCTCTAACCATTTTCCAGTGTCAGTAATTATCGAATTTATGGGTCCCACATGAGCTGTCAGCAACTTATCGAATCCGTGGGTTCACTTTGCTTGTTTTAGTTGACTCCATCTTATTCTCAGTCTTTGCTCCCATGCTATCCTCTGCAACTTGCCTCCTCCCAGATGATGGAATGATCCAAGTCATCCAACAATGTCGGATTCTTCTCAACCTAACCAGATCTTGACCGTTCAGCAAATCATTGGTATCATACCTTCTTTGATCGAATCTCTGTCACATGCTAGGGATGATATCCACCCAACCCCCAGGGAAAGCGGCGGAGGAAATGGTGGCGGTACCGGTGAGGCCAAAGGGAGCGGTGAAAGCAGAAGTGAGGGTGTGATCAATGATGACCACTCGAACAGCGGACAAACCGGCGAAATAACCCAAGTTGGTAGTGACGGTGGCAGAGAACGTGGGGAAAATGATGAAATCGTCGAAACTGGCGGCGAAAGAAGGGACAAGACAACAACCAGTGGTGATGGTGGCGGCCAGGAGCAGGTAATCAACGCCGACAACAATAGTACCAACTTAAACAACAGTAGCGGAGCCGATAACCAGAAAACCCCGGATGAAAATGTCAGCTGTTGGGGTTTGGGATGCTGTGACACCCACGACCATCGAAATGGGCATGACGGTGATAATAAAGATGGCGGCAGCAAAGACCATAGCAGTTCCGATTCCATCCGAAGAGAGAAGGTTCGGCTTCACGGTGAGTTGGGAAGATTAGTGAAAGATCTCAGTTACATCCAAGATTCTTTCATGAAACTCAAGGAGTTGGAAGATTCTCTCATCAACCAAATTAAAGATCTTCGACAACAAGGGAACAGTCTTGAGAGTATATGCAAGAAAATAACACAGTCAGAAGATTTGTTCCATCCCAAATCTCTCCAATCCAAAATTCACAACCTTAGCAAGATGATCGTGAGGTTAAAGCTCCAGATTCCATTGCTGAGCAAGATGTCGGATTTTGATGGTCGTCACAACCAAGCAGGTAATGAGATCAATGTAGGCCGTCTTGTTGATGAATTGCGCAAGTTACATAAAAATGGAATGTTTAGTAGTGATCCAGCTTTTAAAGATGTTGAGAATAGGTTTTCAACCCTTGAACGGGAATCCAAGCTTTGTTTGTTGTATTTTACTGTATTCCCTGAAAATGTGGTGATTGAGAAGAGAATGCTGAAATATTGGTGGGTTGGAGAGGGCTTTGTGGATCCTGAGAAAAAGTCAGGCTCAGCTGAGAAATTTGCAAATGATACAATGAAGGAGTTGTTGTTGAAAGGATTCATTGAGCCAATCATCAGAAAGCGAAGATTGATTGGCTACAGGATGCATCCTTTAGTTCGTTCTGTGTTGGTTAGTCTCGCCAGTAAGGTGGCATTGTTTAGTTTTGATGAATTTGGAAATCCAACTGCAGACTTTAATTCGTCTCTCACAGCATGTTTGGTGAAGACTGACGATAGAACTTCTCAGGAAGCATTGGTGAAGAAGGGTGATCCGGAAAAGCTGCATGCTTTGTTCAATGTCAATGATCCTTATCCTGATTTTAATGTTGAGTGGTTCTCCAGGTTGAAAAATGTTAATGTTATTTCTCTAGGTAGGTGGCAGAGCACTACCGCGCTGCACATTGAAGTTGAAAACACTGAATTCTTGAAGGGTATGAAGAATATGAAATATCTAAGGTTCTTCAGCCTTGAAGGTGTCTCCAGGATTACTCAACTTCCTGATGCCATTTGTATGGTTCCCAACTTGAGAATTCTGGATCTCAGTGCCTGTCACAACCTACAGGTTCTTCCGGAGAAGATATTCCTACTGAAGAAGCTGACACACTTTGATGCTTCCAACTGTTACATGTTGGATAACATGCCGAAGGGGCTCACTTCGCTCACAGAACTCCAGGTCCTTAAGGGATTTGTGATTAGTGATCAGAAAAGCAAATATACATGTAAGTTTCATGAGTTGGTTGCGTTGAAGAAACTTAGGAAATTGAGCATCTATACTAGTGAGAAAGATTTTCCAACTCCGGAGGATATGAAGGATTTCCACCAAATTACATCACTTCGGAAACTTTCAATAGAATGGGGTGGGAATTCCTTACATGACAAGCCTTCAAATTCAGCAGATCAAAAAGAAGACTCAATGGGACTTCCTGAGAACCTAGAGAAACTGACCCTCAAATGTTTTCCTAGAACTAAAGAACAAAATTGGCTGAGTCCAAACAAGCTGAAGGAACTCAAGAAGCTGTCCATTATAGGAGGAAATCTTCAAGAACTGGAATCTCGGGAGGATGAGGAGTGGATGGCAGTGAGATTACATTTGAAGTTTTTGCGCGAGTTAAAGATGTGTTGGAGAGACCTGCAGAAGTCATTTCCACACTTGATTTATCTGGAGAAAGTTGATTGCCCCAGGCTGACCTTCTTCCCATGTGATGATGGCGGAGTCTGGTGGAAGAGGGAATCTCCTTCAGAGCAGTATTTTGAGTTAGTGTCATAGTTCACTTTGTTTGCTTGATATTTAATCCACAATAAGGACTCCATTCTACTTTCCTAGCAAACATTTGAATACCAAGTTAAAGTCTGTTCTTGTATTGTTTGGCAGCTGTTTTTGTTCATGTTTGTTGCAGTGTTGGTGTTTTATATCCAATTTAGTTACCCCACTTTATTCGTATTATTGAAAATTTCATTTGTTACAATAATTGAAACCTGTCTTTGCATTTTTATCTTGGGGGACAACTAAATCAAACTATTCTGTTGAGAATGTTGACTTATTAAGGGAATGTTTTGTCATTTCGCAAACAGTTATTATCTGTCGGCTCTAATATCAACTACATTTAAACAGTTAATTTGAACATCCTCTAAAACAAATAAGGGAAAATAAAACAAAAATGTGTTTTGTAATTCAAATTATATTAAATTATAAAATATTAATCATCGAATAATCAGGCCTTGATAATAGGCATGGTTATGGCCATTGATAAGAATGTTAACGCCGCCAAAAGGTCCAAAACTGTAAAACCACCTTTTATAAAAATATTAATTCTGTTTAATTTTATTTATAAAAATAACTAATAATAATAATTATTATTATTAACTAATAGTTGACAAAATGATTAATATTGATTTATTAATAAATTAAAATCAATTCAATTAATAAAATAATATTTTTAGATACTATTTAAAGAAAATAACTGAAGTTTTAATGATCTTAATATTTTTTTTATGATAATAATAACCAAACCCATTAATTGGTAATGGGTGCTAACCCCGCCGCTGGGTTATGCAGGTAACATGGGCTTGGACTCCCAGATCTTCGTCATCAATCCAACACAATGGTTCATATACAAGAGACCTAACTAACTTAATTAGGACCATGAACCCTGCCACTGGCCCAATAAGTTCCCAATAGGTGCGGTACAGACTGCAGGACCTCATTGATTCCTTAGCCTTGAGTTTCGCAGTTCCCCAACAACGCACGACGATAAGACACAGAATTTGTCCCCAGTCGCTTTTATCCATGTAGTTTTGTTTAGTTTCTCAACAAAGATACTATAATCTTTCTAGACAGCTACGTGCCTTCAACGCTTCCTCCTCTCTCCTATCCCCACTCTGCTTCTGCTTCTTCTTTTCCCGCCAATCTTTCACTCCAGAATTCAATCCCATTTTTGCCTTTCCAAGAAAACCCAATTTCCTATTCTAATCCATTCTTTTCTTTTTCTTTTTGGGATCAATCTAAATATATATTGTCAATTTGCTAGAAATCAAGAGACAGACCACACTCACCTAATGTAGTCTTCAATTTGTAGTGGAAAATTTTTTGCTGCGTTCTCGTTATACTTGAGAAGTCGTATCTCAGTTCACGTACAAATGGTAAAAACTTTTGCTTTTCATGCTCAAGTATGATGCCGAGGTGTTATATGTTAAAGTATGAAATCTAATAAAAATTTTTAATATGACAATTTTCTCAATTTGGATGCCGCATTGCCTATATGCATGTAACACAACAGACTATCTTTACAGTAATGAATGCCATGCCCAATATGTAACAAGTTATGATATTAATGGATTTTTCAACAGTTGAAATGTCTATCAATGACAAGAATCATAAGATCTTTATTATTAATGTGGCTTGTTAACTAATAATACTGTTAGATATATTAGACAACAAAAAGGTGTTAGGGATGCTCTTTTTCTATATTTTTTTATCAGTAATTACCATATAATTAATTTATGTAACATATATTTATTATTAATCCATAAAACAGTTTTAAATTACTTAAATTTAAAATTATCAATGAGTAGACCAATTTTATCCCAAGTGTTGAAGAAAAGTGCAACAAAGGGATGTTGCGAGCATTTTCTCTACACAAAATCTACTACTACCAAAAAACATAAAACACAAGACAAGCCTTGTTATTTTTTATGTCGAACTTATGTCTTCTGGTCCTTCGCGTTCTCTCTCAATAGCCCCCACTACATTGAAGAAAAACATGACACACAATATGGCCTTTCCGTTTTCCTTTTTTATTTCTTCTCCAAGTCTTATTATGGTTTTTTTTTGGGAATTTTCTTTTACATTTTGAGTCAAAAAAAGATGCAAATACAAATCGAGGGACAAGGTAAATTTTTGTGGTTCCAAATATTGGACCAATTTTTATCTCAATCTTATCATCACTGTTGAATCTGCGAAGTCTGGACCCGATTACTTTCACTGCAAAAACCATTAATTTTACGTTGCTTGCTTTCTCTGTTCCCTGGCATTACAGTGGCAGAGGTGGTGGTTGTGGTGCTCTGGCTCTCTGCCTTTCTGCAAGGCCATTCCAAAATACTTAATGGGGTTCCTGTACTCGAAACCGAATCCAGTGCTGACTCGTTTCCTTCATTAATCACCATCTCTTGCATTGCATTAAAGCAAGTTAACAGGTTTTCCTGTATCCGAAGCAGACACATTAATGTCAGTCAAATAATGGTCTGAATGTAGTGAAAAGAAAATGAATGAATGTTTGCTTACCTTATATACATATTCACATGAAAAAATTGAAGATTTGAAAGATGGAAACTGCAACGGAAATAAGTCATGGGATGCTAAAAGAAGGGCTGATGCTGCCATTGTCGATGGCTTGAAGGCAAACAGATTGATTTCTGTAGCAAAAAAACAGAGTCCCTCGTTTAGGAACAGAGACATTGACTAACTAGTAAAAACAGATTCTATGTTTCAATTGTTACCCATTTGAGTTTTGAAAATGATGCTTGTAGCTCGAGCTTTGAGAGCTTGTGTGAATGGTGGATCTTTGAGTTTGAATAATGACATGAAGAAACACAGAAAGGAGAATGGCGTTATCGACCTCATTCTCCAATTCAAAGCATCAAGAATGAGAAGCTCCATCCGTTGAATTGTTTGGATATCAAAGATGAATCCTTCTTTCTGTTTCATTGTTAACATTTTACGTAAGCATAAAAAAAAATGAAAATCCAAGAGAGATCCATGATTAAACAGAGATTATTTACCTGGAAATCCAAGGAAGAAAAGTCTTTTTCCCTCATCTTTGCAGCAAGAGAAAGGCAAGATATGACCAGAAGCCTTAAAATCCATGGCTTACATTGCTGCAAAAATCACCACCAACTTCTCATGAATCAAACAGAGAATTATATAATACAATCTAACACCTTTGGAAATTTTAGGCAAAGTAAGTACCGCAATATCTTTTCTGGATATGAACCGGTCCATGTAGTTAACAGCTAGGTAGGTTGTGAATGGATCAAAATTGCAAGAATACTGCATCTGATAAATATTAACCCTAACATCTTTAGTACAAAGAAAAGCAAGAAAAAATCGAGTCCTGCGTTATGCTTTTTACCTGAAAAAAGAGAGCAATGGCCTCTTGACGAAATGAGGCAAGGATGTCACTGGTCTTTAAAGATTGCGCGAAGCCATGCGAAGACATATGATCAAATTCTGCAGAGAAGAGAGCTGTGATTGAGTCAAATTCGTGTTGATTCAAACATGTAAACGGGTCCTCAAGGTTGAACTCCATATTGGTATCAGTTCTGTTTTCCTCTGTTTTTGTTCAAGTTGTATTCACTTTGTTGAAATTATGTGCAATTGAGAAGGGTCAAGAGGGGAATGAGAAAGAAATAAATGTGGAAAAGAGTGAGTTATAATGATGGGATTGAGATGCTTCGCTTTCTGTGCAGGAAAAGAAGCCCTGTGCTGCCGCCTACTGTGAAGTCCTCACTTCCCTTCGTAGTGCTCTCAGTCTCTCCAACAGCAGCTCATTAACTTAATACGTGTTGAACCTTGCTTTCCCTCCCACTCTTCTTCTAGGAAAAGAAAACAACAAAATTTCTGTTTTTTATTTTACAAGAAATTATTATGCAATTCAAACTGCATTAAACTACATAATATAAATAATTAGATGATGGGTGAATCCAAGATATTGAAAACTATTCACATCCAATAGTTTTTATTTAGGAGTTTGATATTAGTCCTTTTTGTATGACAATTTTATCATTGACTCAATCTCGAACCCACAACCCTAATGTTCTAGTATTTCTAGTCTCTACCTTTCAAGTGAACCAGATGGATGCCGCATGGGACACTTCTGATTCCTTTTTTTGAACACTTTATTAAGTTTCGTATGTTAATTGTTGTTTAAGGAAGAAGGATTAAATTCTATGTTGCTTGATTTGTACCGTCTTACAAGGGAAGGGGAGAATGTGGTCCTTCCACGGATGTATACCATTCATTTATCCGCAATAAGCACCGGTGATCTTAGAGAAGTATCGCTAAATCCAGAGCAAAATACACACTGAAATTCTACCGTTGTGTGCAGAAGATTAGTAGCTGGCAAACTGGCTTTTGTGCCCACTTTTTCCCATATTCCTCTCCTTTTAAGAGTTTGGTTTTGGACCTTAAAAAAAATTTCGCTTGTTGAACTTTGGTGTCCAAATGCACCTTCGTGCTTAGAAAGGGAAGATTCTTTAATTAATCTTCCACAACTTTTGAAACCACAACCTGTTTTAACTCGAAGCTCTCGCCAACATAATTAATGTGGTGTATATAGATTAATCACATTTCCCTAAAGTTTTTGTCTTTGCCATCTCCAAGTCATTATTACTTCCACATGGGATTGACTCCATTAGTCAATGTTTTTCCAATTTCTACCATGATTTAACGCAAACATGCTCATACTAAACAAAATAATAAGATTAGATTAGTAAATAATCTCTATTAGGGTGCCCCAAGAAGTGTTTCAATGCCAAGTTAGAAGTTTTAGATTTGAATATTAAAACATAACGTTTATGTTTATTGAGTATTGTTTTGTGTGTTTCTCAGTTTTATTTATTTTAAGTTTCTATTTTGAATTTGTACCAAAATTTTGTAATTATTAATATATTAGTCTTTTTGTTTGATGACAAAAAATGTAACTTGAGAAGCATGGGGAGAGATTTAGTAAATTTTACAACTAGGAGAAGGTATGGGGACAATTTTTCACCAGAGTAATAGAAACACAAAATGAAAATGAATCGTGTAAGGTTTTAGGCCTCAATTTTACTGAGGATCCCATCATATTGGAGATGATTAAGCAAATGAGTGAGGCATCATCCCCCATCTGTTTCAGAAAAAACCTGACAGGACACTCTGTAGTCTGTACATCACTCGTGAATCACGTTTGTGATAATTGCCCATTTGGGTACTTTCCCCTATACTAACTGCTTTTGTGACCTTTTCTTTGAAGTAAATTTGCTTTTTAACTAGTACTGATCACTTGATTTAGACAAGAAAAACCCCACCAGCGCTTTCATAATCGGATTCATGGAAATTTCCACCTTAATCATTTGGGTTTTGTTTGTTCTAACTGATATTAACGCAATAGGATACCTCAAGTCCTCAATCAAAATTGTAGTGTCAAGACTTGCAAGTGAAGGGTGCCAAGGTGTGCTCCGGCTAAACCCTCGGATGATTTAGAGATCAAGATTTAGGGTCAATGAAGGATGACATGAGGTTGGAATTGAGCATGAATATGAGATGCACCTATTATATCAAGTTGTATCTGTGATATCTTATCTAGGTATACATTTCTGACAAAATTCCTAATACCAAAATAGATCTCATTTATTATGTGGATAGGTATAATCAATGTCATTGATAAATCTCCCTACATTATGTAGCATTTTAAAGTTAATTTAGATAGCATTTCTTAATGTTACTATGCTTAGATGAGAAGTGGGGCATATCCCTTTGCAGATACAGCTATAGAGGAAAAAACATGACCCATTAAAAGTCACATTCCCAGAAGCATCACAAATACATGGAGACAATTCAAGCAGTTCCTTTCGACCCCTCCAAGCATTAAATTTATATATACAAGCCAATTTCTTAGAAGAAAGAAACAAGTAGGGTATATAGCTAATATACAAAACAAATTGGCCTCAGAGAGAGACTGTCACTTAAAAAGAAAGAGTGTTACAGCAAAATTTGAAATTCGAACGATACAAAAGGTATTATTAATAGTCTTTCCCTTGTCAAGGCAGGGCTGACAGCTTGGGTTCATGTCCTTACGTTAGGTGAGGTGGGCTTTACTTCTCTACATGCTACATAGCATATGGTAGCCTGTGCTTCACAGTATCTTCTGGGCATAACATATTTGAAAAACCTCCATATAGTTTTTATCCTTGAAGATTAGAGATTCCATGTTTCAGAGCAATGATGGAGAAGAATTAATCAAGCCCCTTTCTTTGGTTTAAGTCCTTTTGTCTACTGAATATGACACAAGTACTTCAATGTGCAGCAACAGAACTAAGACCATGCCATGCGGACAGTTCAGTTCATATGTCTTTCCTACATACAACCATGGTAATTTCTTATTAATCTCTTTAGTCCTGATGTAGAAAGTCCGTCTTTAATTAGATCAATGATTGTTAGGATTCTTCGCCAAAGTAGAAGAAGGCCCATTTTTACTCATATCCATGCAATTAATGTAAAAAATGCCTACTCCGGAGGAAGAGATCATCTGAAAAGTCAAAACTCACCAGATAAAACAATCATCTAATTAAGTTAACTCTTTGGAGACTACATAGCCAATGGGAATGCAGATGAAATCATTCCTAACAACTAACAAGACAAACAATTATTGGTTTAAATTTTACCAACAACAGCATGGTGTATTTACTACTTGTATAAGTATTACAAAAACTAGCCATCACTATTCTCGATTCCAATTATTGAAAATATATTACTAATGTAGTATTATAATTTTCAACCGTACTTGGAATTAAAAATTAATAATGAGTGATAAGTTTTATAAATATGTGTTTAAATAAATTCTGACTCATAAAATCTTTTGACTGTAACTATATTCAACATGATTTGTGTAACCTCTATGACTTTTGCCCTTTGTACTGCTGGTACAAACTTCAGCTTTTATCTAATTTTCTTGTATGCAGTAATCAATTATTGCCGTGTATGGTCAAACAATTTGAAAAAAAAAATTTTCTTATGCTGCAGACCAGAGATACAGACAGCAAAAAGAAAGAAACATGAAATCCTAAGTATAGCTACTTTAATTTCTTTGTTTTACTAAACAAAATTTGGTATCCTTTGTTTTTCTTGTTTTCAAATCGAAATAGTTCAAAATTAATCATTGGATTAATTATAAAAAGTTCATATGATTAATCTTATAAAACCTCCAAAATTGTATATATATTTTGATAAGCTTTTTGATCATATATTAATGAGACAAGAAAAAAAAAATTAAGATTTATCTCACTAACTTCAAAATTTGAGGTTGAAAGTTTTTACATAACTTAGCAAGCTAACAAATTTGGTAATTGGAAGAAACTAATTTTGTTTAGGGGGGCTGAAACATCAATTAAAGTATAAGATTGAAGGAAGAAGCCAACAAGATTGTTAATTATACATTTAATTACAATAATATGTCCATAGAGAATGGAGTCAATGGACCCTTTTTGCATTCTCTCTTTCCTTTGTTCTTCCTTTGCTTTCCTATCTACTGTCCTCTTCTTGGTGACTCAAAGTATTCTCATTGATTCAAGAGAAAGAAGACCTAAAAAGCTTGGAGTCCCATTTCATTCAGCTGATTAATTAGACCAACACACTTTTGCTTTTACCCTTTTGTGTCTCTATCTCCATCCATACTGTATACCATATTTTAGTACTTTTTATAAAATTTAATTAATTATATTCCGATATTACAGTATTAGACTACAAAGTTCACATATAAGGTAAAATTTTAAGCGATGTGTAAAGATGATCTCACATGCAAGCAAAAGGGTGAGTAATGTCACAGGATGCGTGAGTGCTTGCATGGACGCCTTCTCCCCATGCTGAGAGCAGCATTATATCTCCCAATCCTGAGGACTCAGGTGGCCTCTCCTTAAAGACCACTCGACAAAATCATGAAATTCTATGCATTGGTTGCAACTTTTGTGTAATTTAATAATCCAAGGAATACTAAGGTGCATTAGGAATTTCAATTCCACCTCTCCCAGGAAGAAAAAGATTTATTTAATTTGGATCAATGACATCATATGGTAGTTTTGGGGCTGGGATCTAAATTTTGGACCATAGCTCACTAGCGTGAAGCACCCAAAAATGTGTTCAATGTGATTTGATAACTTAAAACATTGAGTTGAGGCAGTAATCAGGCTATAGGCCCAAGAGAAACTAATATCGGAAGGAGACCTGTCCTAGGAAGCCCATGACCATTTTTAGTTAATCTTGGGCTTCTAATTTCATAAAGTTCAATCCATCCAGTGGTTCCATTATTCACAAATCACAACTCACAAGTAAAACGTCCATGACCTGAACTCAATGGCCCAGTCCAGTCTCACTGGGCAAAGGCAATTAGCAAAAGATTACACAAAATAAAAACATTTTTATTTAAAAAAGAAAAAAGGAAACAGAGATTTCACTCAATCTTTGAAGGCCAAAATAGGAGGAGTAAAAAATGCAATTTAGGCCCGCAGGCAGAGTTTATTTTTTAACTTACTTTAATGACTTTTTTATATAAAATTTAAAAAATATTGGAGGAAAACACTACTTTTTAGTTTTTAAATTTTAAAACGCTTAAAAGTAAATTTTGAAGAAAAGAAGTGCTTACAAACACTTAAGCTAAAACATAACCCATTTTTCTGAAAAAGTTTTTAAACTAAAAATAAAATGGTATTTATAAATAAGTTAAAAATTAATTCCTCAAAAATAAAATTGTGCATAACACATGTTTATTTCTAATAATTTTAGTACTATTAAGCAAGTAAATATTTTTAGTTTACCATTTTTAAAATTTATTTTAAACAAATTTTTTAATTTTTGTTTTATAATAGTTGAAATTTATAAAAATCAAAACTTAAAACTCAAAAGTATAACCATACTAATGGAACTGTGGTATAGTTGTTGTTTCTAGTTTTTAGTTTTAATCAAACTATTAAAGCCAAAAATACATGAAGGCCCAAGAATTAAAAAATAAACTAAAATTTTATTAGTATTTAGATAATTCTTTTATTTATCGGTTGATTTCAATCTTTTCATTTTTAAATTTAATTTCAAATTGTAATCTTAATTAGAGCTTATAATATTTGCTTCTTTTTTGCTTTTTATTGTTAGCAAATAACTAAAAGCTAGATAAATTAAAATTAAAATTAAAATTATTACTTTATCTACAAAATAAACAAAAATGAAAAATCTTAAAACTAATTTAAATCTTATATACCAAAAACTCTCTTTTAGATTACATCATTTATTTAAAATTCAAACTTCACCTCATTAAATTTTTAATTTAAATTTGTAATTTATCTCATTGTATTATCTTTTGAAATTTCAAATTAATAAATCAATAAAACTTATACTGGATAAATCAATAAAACTTGGTAATTGAAGGAAACTAATTTTGCTTAGGGGCTAGGACATCAAAGGATAGGATTGAAGAAACAAGCCAAAATGGCTTAGTTGCACATTTATCTTAATAGGTCTCTAGAATGGATCTTTTGTTGCATTCTCTCTTTCCTTTATTCTTTCTTGTTTTCCAAGCTAGTATCCTCTTCTTAGTGAATGTGAATCAGTGGATTCTCAATGTTTCAAAAGAAAGAAGATGTAAAAAAAGCTTAGAGTCTCATTTCATTTCCACTCATTCAAAGACCAATATGCTTTTGCTTTCCCTTTTTGTGTCTCTTTCCATCTTTTCTATAAAATGGAGGTTAGAATTCAAATTAGAGTTACTTTGATTTAGAAACATTTTACTATCATTGAGAGAAATGTAACTAGAATTTTTAGTAATTAAGATGTCATTTGATACATAAGTATTGAATCTTATTTGACCAAGCTCTTGGTTTCTCATCTCCACTGTAGAGTTTCCTATAAATAAGATACCATTTTTGACTCTATAGGCATTGATAGTTGCTTGTCAGTGTGTCTAACTCACGTATTGTGTGTTATTTGTTCTGACGGAACAATGTGTCGTGCACTATTTGCTTAATGTGTGACTCTTTCCATTTCTTTTAGTTAATTCAAAGCTTAATCAATTATGGTGAAGACAAATAACATATTGCTTTTTAATTGGAGTATACATACACAACAACAAAATTTTCAACATAAAAGAAACTAATTTGGTAATTGAAAGAAACTAATTTTGTTTAGTAGGTTGGAACATCGAAGGATAGGATGGAAGAAAGAAGCCAAAATGGCTTTAATTGCCCATTTATCTTAATTTGTCTCTAGAACAAACCTTTTGTTGCACTCTATCTTTCTTTTGTTCTTTCTTGCTTTCCAAGCTAGTGTCCCTTCTAGTGAATTTGAATCATTGGATTCTCAATGTTTCAAGAGAAAGAAGACATAAAAAAAGCTTACAACCTCATTTCATTCCCACCCATTTTGAGACCAATACACTTTTGCTTTCCCTTTTTGTGTCTCTCTCCATCTTTTCTAAAAAATACAAAGGTTAGGATTCACACTAGTGTTACTTTGATTTAGAAACATTTTATATCATTGAGAGAAATGTAACTAGAGTTTTTAGTAATTAAAATGTCATCTGATACATAAGTATTGTATCTTGTTTGACCAAGCTCTTGGTTTCTCGTCTCCATTGTAGAGTTTCTTGAATAAGATACCATTCTGGCTCTATAGGCATTGATAGTTGTTAGTGAGTGTGTCCAACTCATGTATTGTGTGTTATTTGTTTCGATGGAACAATGTGCCTTGTACCATTTGCTTAATGTGCGACACTTTCCATTTCTTTCATTTAATCCAAAGCTTAATCAATTATGTTGAAGACAAATAGCATGTTGCTTTTTAATTGGAGTATACGTACAAAACAACAAAATTTTCAATGTAAAAGAAACTAATTTGGTAATTGAAGAAAACTAATTTTGCTAAGTGGGTTGGGACTTTTTAAGGATAGGACGAAAGAAAGAAGTCAAAATGGCTTTAATTGCACATTTATCTTAATTTGTCTCTAGAATCAACCTTCTATTGTACTCTATCTTTCCTTTGTTCTTTCTTGCTTTCCAAGCTAGCGTCCTCCTCTTAGTGAAGGTGAAGCAATGGGTTCTCAATGTTTCAAGAGAAAAAAAGACATAAAACAAGCTTAGAGTCTCATTTTATTTCCACCCATTTAGAGCCCAATACACTTTTGCTTTCCCTTTTTTGTCTCTCTCCTTCTATCTATAAAATACATAGGTTAGAATTTAGTCTAGTGTTACTTTGATTATGAAATATCATTCAGAGAAACTTAACTGGAATTTTTAGTAGTTAAGATGTCATCTGACATATAAGTATTGGATCTTGTTCAACCAAGCTCATAGTTTCTTGTCTCCACATAGAGTTTCCTAAATAAGGTACCATCTCTAACTACATGGGCTTTGATGGTTGTTTGTCAGTGTGTTCAACTCATGTATTGTGTGTTATTTGTTCTGATGGAACAATGTGCCTTGTACTAGTTCCTTAATGTGTGACTCTTTCCTTTTCTTTCTTTTAATTTGAAGCATAATCATTTATGATGAAGACAAATAGCATACAACTTTTAATTAGAGTGTATGTACAAAACAACAAAATTTTCAATGTGAAAGAAACTAATTTGGTAACTGAAGGAAGCTGATTTTGTTTGGGGGCTAGGACATGAAAGGATAGGATTGAAGAAACAAGCCAAAATGGCGTTAATTGCACATTTATCTTAATATGTCTCTAGAATGGACTTTCTGTTGCATTCTCATCTCTTTCCTTTGTTCTTTCTTGCTTTCCAAGCAACATCTCTTTCCTTTGTCCTTTGTTCTTTCTTGCTTTCCATGCAACATCTCTTTCCTTTGTTCATTTTTTTGTTTTCCAAGCTAGTGTCTGCTTCCTAGTGAATGCGAATTAATGGATTCTCAATATTTAAAGTGAGAGAAAACTTTAAAAAAAAAAAAAAAAAAGAAGCTTAGAGTCTCATCTCATTCCCATCCATTCAAAGATCAGTCCACTTTTGCTTTCTCTTTTTTGTGTCTCTCTTCATCTTTTTTTAATTGTTATGGTTTGATACTCATTTTACCATTAAAAAGATTTGAAGTGAAAATTTTCAATCCTATTAGGTCACTTAGGCATTAGTTGATTCTAAATTTAAAAGAATGATCGTCACCTTGAAGCTTGAGGTGGTTTGATGAAGAGAGAGTCGGTAGCGGCAGGTGGCCTATCAGGCTGCTTCCCAAAAGGGAAAGAGAAAGAAATAGACTTGAAGTAGGGAACATCAACATGAGTCTGCTAAATAAAGCAAAAGGAAAAGAGATATAATGGGACAAGATTTTACTCAAGAACACAGAATATGATACCTAAAGTCATATATCCATCATTTCCTTTTTCCTTTTCTAATGAATTGGATAGAAAGGAACAAGTAACCATTACAAAATTAAATTCCACTTATCCATTTGAAATGAATCATATCCAAAAACAAAACCCGGACAAGAGGCAGAAATGCAAAGGCCGTGACCCAATTGACATGCCCAACTCTATTTCGTGCGTACCCAACTCCAACGTTGCCGAAACCAGTTGTGAGTGCGGTTTTGGTAACTGAAAGATCGTGCATTCTCATTTTTACATAGGAAATGAAAATCAAAATCAAGAAACCTTTGATGACTTAATTGTTGATGCTCCACTTGGGACAAAGTTGTGGATTGGATTTTGAAGTAATCTATAATTTTTGGAAAATGATACTTTTCCAATGAAATTGCCACTTGTCATGCTGGTAGCCGGTTGATGTTCTTAGCTTTACAATTGAAATTGTGTTAGACTATAAAATCATAATCAGCATATAAAGGGTTAGTTTTGTAGGCACAATTTAAACTACACAATCACGTTTCAATATTATATCAGTAAGTATATTTTGCATTGTAATTGTTTTAATTATTAATACAACTATGCTTTTTATAAAAAAAAAAAAAGAGACTAATAATGGATGTGGTTATGACCACGACAATTAATTTGGTTTGATACACATGTCAATATCTAGTTGGTTCAACTATTAAAATATAATATAAATGTAATT
>BPVZ01000089.1:321393-336984 GCA_020521535.1 Rubroshorea leprosula
TACTATTAAAGAAGTAAATATTTTTGGTTTACCAATGTTAAAATTTATTACTCCAATGGGTTGTTCAACGATTAAGAACTCAAGACTTTAAGTTGGAGATCTCAAGTTGGAGATCTCAAATTTGAGTCTTAAGTTGAATGGAAAGGGATTTGGGAATAAGGAAGAGCTATCTCTTCTTATATAATCTATAATTAAAAGGTTATCTTCTCTTATATACCCATAATCTGAAGGCTATCTCTTTTGATATACCAATAATCATAAGGCTATCTCCTTTTATAAATCCATAATCAGATGTACAAAAAAAAAGGTTAAAATTTATTTTAAACAAATTTAAACTTTTGAATATCAATAGTTAAAATTTATAAAAATCAAAATTCAAAAATCAAAACCACAAACATTCTAAACAAAGTCATGGTATAGTTGTGGTTTTGATTTTTGTAGTTTTAATCATGCCATTAAGGCCCAAAAATAAAATAAAACAAAAATTTTATTAGTATTTAGATAATTATTTTATTTATCAGTTGATTTTAATTTTTTTTCATTTTTAAATTTAATTTCAAATTGCAATCTAAATTGGAGATTTTAATATTTTCTTCTTTAAATAGAATGGTGACTATTCATTTACTTTTTATTGTTAGCCAATAACTTAAAACTAGATAAATTAAAATTAAAATTATTACTTTATCTACAAAATAAACAAAATTAAAAAATCTTGCTTAAAACTAATTTAAATCTTATATAGCAAAAACTCTATTTTAGGTTTAGATCATTTATTTAAAATTCAAATTTCACCTTATTAAATTTTTAATTTAAATTTGCAATTAATCTCATTGTATTATCTTCCAAAATTTCAAATTAGTAAATCAATAAAACTTGGTAATTGAAGAAAACTAATTTTGCTTAGGGGCCTAGGACATCAAAAGATAAGATTGAAGAAACAAGCCAAACTAGCTTAATTGCACAGTTATCTTAATAGGTCTCCAGAATGGATCTTTTGTTGCATTCTCTCTTTCTTATGTTCTTTCTTGCTTTCCAAGCTAATGTCCTCTTTTTAATGAATGTGAATCAATGGATTCTCAATGTTTCAAGAGAAAGAAGATGTTGAAAAGGTTTAGAGTCTCATTTCATTTCCACTCATTCGGAGACCAATATGCTTTTGTTTTCCCTTTTTGTGTCTCTCTCCATCTTTTCTATAAAATGTAGAGGTTAGAATTTAGATTAGTTTTACTTTCATTTAGAAACATTTTACTATCATTGAGAGAAATGTAACTAGAATTTTTAGTGATTAAGATGTCATCTAATACATAAGTATTGAATCTTATTTGACCAAGTTCTCGGTTTCGTATCTCCACTATAGAGTTTCCTCTAAATAAAATACCATCTCTAACTCTATAGGCATTGATAGTTGTTTCTTGTTTGTCAATGTGTTTAACTCATGTATTGTGTGTTATTTGTTTTGATGGAACAACGTGCCTTATACTATTTGCTTAATGTGTGACTCTTTCCATTTCTTTCATTTAATTCAAAGCTTAATCAATTATGGTGAAGACAAATAGCATATTGCTTTTTAATTGGAGTACACACACACAACAACAAAATTTTCAATGTAAGAGAAACTAAGTTGGTAATTGAAAGAAACTATTTTCATTTAGTAGGCTGGAACATCAAAGGATAGGATGGAAGAAAAAAGCCAAAATGGCTTTACTTGCCCATTTATCTTAATTTGTCTTTAGAATGAACCCTTTGTTGCACTCTATCTTTCCTTTGTTATTTCTTGATTTCCAAGCTAGTGTCCCTTCTTAGTGAATGTGAATCATTGGATTCTCAATGTTTCAAGAGAAAGAAGACATAAAAAAAGCTTATAGTCTCATTTCATTCCCACTATTTAGAGACCAATACACTTTTGCTTTCTCTTTTTGTGTCTCATTCCATCTTTTCTATAAAATACAAAGGTTAGAATTCATACTAGTGTTACTTTAATTTAGAAACATTTTACTATCATTGAGAGAAATGTAACTAGAATTTTTAGCAATTAAAATGCCATTTGATACCTAAGTATTGTATCTTGTTCGACAACGCTCTTGGTTTCTCATCTCTATTGTAGAGTTTCCTAAACAAGACACCATCTCTGGCTCTATAGGCATTGATGGTTGTTAGTGAATGTGTCCAACTCATGTATTGTGTGTTATTTGTTTTAATGGAACAGTGTGCCCTGTACCATTTGCTTAATGTGTGACTCTTTCCATTTCTTGAATTTAATTCAAAGCTTAATTAATCAATTATGGTGAAGACGAATAGCATATTGCTTTTTAATTGGAGTATACATACAAAACAAAAAAAATTTCAATATAAAAGAAACTAATTTGGTAATTGAAGGAAACTAGTTTTGTTTAGTGGGTTGGGACATCAAACGATAGGATGGAAGAAAGAAGCCAAAATGACTTTAATTGCACATTTATCTTAATTTGTCTTTAGAATCGACCTTCTATTGCACTCTATCTTTCCTTTGTTCTTTCCTGCTTTCCAAGCTAGCGTCCTCTTCCTAGTGAATGTGAAGCAATGTATTCTCAATGTTTCAAGAGAAAGAAGACATAAAAAAAGCTTAGAGTCTCATTTTATTCCCACCCATTTAGAGACCAATACACTTTTGCTTTCCCTTTTTTGTCTCTCTCCATCTATCAATAAAATGTAGAGGTTAGAATTTAGTCTAGTGTTACTTTGATTATGAAACATCATTGAGAGAAACTAAACTAGAATTCTTAATAATTAAGATGTCATCTGGTACATAAGTATTGGATCTTGTTTGACCAAGCTTTTGGTTTCTTGTCTCCAAATAGAGTTTCCTAAATAAGATACCATCTCTAGCTACATGGGCAATGATGGTTGTTTGTCAATGTGTTCAACTCATGTATTGTGCGTTATTTGTTCTGATGGAACAATGTGCCTTGTACTAGTTCGTTAATGTGTGACTCTTTCCTTTTCTTTCTTTTAATTCGAAGCATAATCATTTATGATGAAGACAAATAGCAAACAACTTTTTAATTAGAGTGTATGTACAAAACAACAAAATTTTCAATGGGAAAGAAACTAATTTGATAATTGAAGGAAACCGATTTTGCTTAGGGGCTAGGACATGAAAGGATAGGATTGAAGAAACAAGCCAAAATGGCTTTAATTGCACATTTATCTTCATATGTCTCTAGAATGGACCTTCTATTGCATTCTCATCTCTTTCCTTTGTTCTTTCTTGCTTTCCAAGTAACATCTCTTTCCTTTGTTTGTTTTTTGTTTTCCAAGCTAGTGTCCGCTTCTTAGTGAATGCAAATCAATGGATTCTCAATATTTAAAGAGAAAGGAGAAAAAAAAAAAAAAAAGCTTAGAGTGTCATCTCATTCCCACTCATTTAAAGATCAGTACATTTTTGCCTTCTCTTTTTTGTGTCTCTCCTCATCTTTTTTTTTTTAATTGTTATGATTTAATGCTCATTTTAGCATAAAAAAATTTGAAGTGAAAATTTTCAATCCTATTAGGTCACTTAGGCATTAGTTGATTCTAAATTTAAAAGAATGATCGTCACCTTGAAGCTTGAGGTGGTTTGATGAAGAGAAAGTCGATAGTGGCAGGTAGCCTATCAAGCTGCTTCCCGAAAGGGAAACAGAGAAATACATTTGAAGTAGGGAACATCAACATGAGTCTGCTAAATAAAGCAAAAGGAAAAGAGATATAATGGGACAAGATTTTACTCAAGAACACAGAATATGATACCTAAAGTCATATATCCATCATTTCTTTTTTCCTTTTCTAATGAATTGGATAGAAAGGAACAAGTAACCATTACAAAATTAAATTCCACTTATCCATTTGAAATGAATCATATCCAAAAACAAAACCCGGACAAGAGGCAGAAATGCAAAGGCCGTGACCCAATTGACATGCCCAACTCTATTTCGTGCGTACCCAACTCCAACGTTGCCGAAACCAGTTGTGAGTGCGGTTTTGGTAACTGAAAGATCGTGCATTCTCATTTTTACATAGGAAATGAAAATCAAAATCAAGAAACCTTTGATGACTTAATTGTTGATGGTCCACTTGGGACAAAGTTGTGGATTGAATTTTGAAGTAATCTATAATTTTTGGAAAATGATGCTTTTCCAATGAAATTGCCACTTGTCGTGCTGGTAGCCGGTTGATGTTCTTAGCTTTACAATTGAAATTGTGTTAGACTATAAAATCATAATCAGCAAATAAAGGGTTAGTTTTGTAGGCACAATTTAAACTACACAATCACGTTTCAATATTATATCAGTAAGTATATTTTGCATTGTAATTGTTTTAATTATTAATACAACTATGCTTTTTATAAAAAAAAAAAAAGAGACTAATAATGGATGTGGTTATGACCACGACAATTAATTTGGTTTGATACACATGTCAATATCTAGTTGGTTCAACTATTAAAATATAATATAAATGTAATTGATTCAATTAATTCCTATTTATTGTATACTTGACTACTTTTTTAATTTTTTTTATCTTTAATGTTAGGTAAAAAATAATAATTTTTTAATAAACATATTGTGAAATCTGTTAATTCAAAGGGTGTCAATATCAATATTTTGGCACATTAACTCACTTTTTTATTTTATATTTAGAAAAGGAATTTAAGATAATTTATTTTTTATTTATATTATTTTTAAAAGAAATAAAAATAAAGAGACTTTTTTTATCAGATAAATAATTAAAGTAAAAAAAATAAAAATAAAAATAAAAAAATATTTGTCTCCTTAAAATATAAAAAATAATTAATATTATTTTTGTACAAATTCTAAATAAAAATAAAATACAATAAAAAAATCTTTTACTCTAAGCAAAGGAAGAGGGGGTAAAAAAGTAAAGGTGAAATGTCATTTATAATCCTTAAAGTTTCAATTTTGAATATTTTTAGTCCCTAAACTATTTTTTACTCATTTTCATCCTTGAACTTTGGAACACTTTTGTAGTCTTTTAGTCTATTAAATTTGTTTGTATATGCATATTTTTAGTCTTTAAATTTATAAAAATATGCACATTTTAGTCTTTAAATTTATAAAAATATGCACATTTTAAGTCACTATAAATTCAGGGACTAAAAATTTACATACATGGACAAATTTAATAAACTAACTAATAAAATGACTATAAAAGTACATTTTTCATAATTCAGGAATAAAAAATGTAAAAAATAGTCTAAGGACTAAAAATATTCAAAATTAAAAATTTAAAGGCCAAAAATAGCATTTAACCAAAAATAAAATATTGAAACAACCAATGAGAGGAGTGCTTATATGAGAGGAGAATTCTGATTAAGATTAATGAAATTTTCTTGATTGAGTTTAGACAAAAAACTCAAGAGATCAGAATAATAAACCCAAATGATAAAAGTTTATGATTATACAACCGACAGGTCAAATTTAGAGAAGTCATTAGTCTACTTTACTTAGAAATTTGATTTGTCCATTATCTAATCGTACGAGTTTCATCATTTAGGTTTATTCTTTTAGTCTCTTGAACTTTCTATTTTAACTTAGTTAATAAATTTTCTTTAATTTCAATCGAATTTTTTTTTAGATCAAGTTAATCGCTCAATTTGATGTAGATGTTTAATATTATTCTCAAGTATATTAGTGAATGTGACAAAATCATCCATTTATTCTTTTTAGTTTACTAATTTTTTTAATTTTAAAACTTTTAAAACTAAACTACACTTTTTTAATATTTAAGAACTAGTCTTGTAATTTTTTTTTTTTTTTTTACTTTAACAGTGAGTTAATGGATTTTATTAATTTAGAAACTAAAATTTTTAAACTTATTTTAAGTTAAGGGCTAAAATGAGGGGCGTAAAACTTTAAATTTGATAAGATCATCGGTTAAATACATACTCTAACTCGTTAACAAATGAGTGTTGTTTGGCCGTGAATACTTTTTTAGTGTCGGTTTAGAGTTCCAACTCGTTTTCAATTGTCTTATGTCATTTATCATCTCATTTTTAAGGCTGTATTTAGTATAATTATGGTTTTGAAGTTTTTATTTTGATTTTTAAAATTTTAAAAACCTTAAAATAAAATTAAGTAAATAAATCTATAAATTAATTAAGTTTAGAGCTTTTGGTATGTATTTTAAAATTACGTACTTAATAACTAGGCAATTTTAATTTTTAATTTTAGTTTTTAATTATTAATTTTGATTGTTTAAATTTTAAAAATTAAAACTACAAACTCAAAATCACAAGTATACTAGATAGAGTCTAAACATTTGGGTTTTAAATGTTCTAGTTCTATACGTGGTGTTTGATGTATTTGGGTACATTATACATTTATACCCCAAGCATTCCCCTTTTCACAATGAAAAATTTATCGGAAAATTCTCAAGGTGCATATATCATTAAACAACTAAGTGTATATTAAACTACACATCTACTAACAAGAATTTAGTTGAATTGATATCCATTAATCTAAAAACCTTGATTTGTAATCAAAGTCAGAGTTTCAAACATGTATAATGCTAAGTAATTAAGATGTACCAAAAAAATATTAAATTACACATCTTACCCTTAATTAAAAGAGTAAATAAAAGTTAAATCATGTTTATTATAAGATTTCATTTTTAATAAATATTGTCAAAAATTATTTCTTATTTGTATATAATTAAGAAAGTTATAATTTATTAACCTTAATAATGGGAATATACAAATTTAAAATATTAAATTAACCTTTCTTAATTTAGATATTAAGTAATAATTTTGCATGTTTAATGGGGTTAGTAGCCTAACTACCAAAAAAAAGGAGGTTAGTAGTCTATAAGAGTAAAATTAACCTTTTTTAATTTAAATATAAAAACTGATATAATTATAATATCACGTACCATTGTAAACTTAAAATATGATATATTATTATATAAATGGCTTTTTTACTCAAAAATCCTTCCATAATAGTATGCACTTATTTAATACCACGTCATAATTTTAAACTTATAATCTTATATGGTATTATAATTATAGTATTATCGTTTAAATATTGACATTTTACTTTTTTTTATTAAAAAAATTAAAATTGATGTAAAAAGTAAAAAAAAAAAATTAAGAGACAACTTTTTGTGTATAAATTTTTATGTAACCTTATATGTAATTTAATTATTAGCGTTTTTTACTATATTAAGATCTATGGTATTTTATTTACGAAAAAGCATAGTGCAGTTCAGATTGCGTTACACTAACCATTGGATTGGAGGTGGCATCCTAATATCAATGACTCTCCCTTCATACAATGATTTCTATTTTATAGTTCAATACAGTTCAAATTGTAAAATAAGGTTTCCTTTTATTTATTCAGCCATATAATGACATATGAAAATTATTAATAAAAATTGTACAAATAAATTGTTTACATATTACTACCCAAAATTTAAGGGAAATGATCTATACACATTTTAAAGTTACACACTTTGTTACATACTGATGATTTTTATTACTTATGTCGTTAAAAATAACGATTTTTATTATTTATACAATTAAAACTAAAAATTTTTGATTAAAATTAATGGTTTATGTCAATATGTAACAAAATATATAACTGTGTATGATGTATGTATCATTATTCCAAAATTTAATGCTACATTGATTTTAGAAAATGACCTTTTATAAAGAAAGAAAATTTTTTGTTTGGACGACCATATTGTCCTCAGGCGAGCTTGTGCCTAATATGGTTGAACATATTAGTTGTTCTCTTTTCATTTAAAAATAATTATTATTATATACTTAATTTAACGTATTTTTTAATATTTATTTTAATTTGATTATTAAAATATAATATAAATATAATTAATTCAATCAATTTTTAATTACATTTTTAAATTTATCTATATTTAATTTCAAACTAAAAATAATAAATTTTTAATAAATATATTATATAATATATTGAATCAAAATATATACCAATCATCATCCTTTCTTTAATTTGCTTACCCTTATTTTAAAATAATAATTAAAACATATATTAAACAAGAACACTTATTTAAGTATTGATTAATTAGGAATAAATATGAAATTTTATTAATTAATTATTACATCAATATTTTATTTTTTTAATAAAGGTTAAACTCTTAACTTGGTCCCTTAACTATTGTCTGGATTTTCAATTTGGTTCCTAAATTAAAAAAGTTTCTAATTTGATCCCTAAAATTTATATATTTAACTCTAAGTTAATCCCTCTAGTAGAAAAATAACTGACATGTTTTGTTACTAATATAACTGACATGTTTTGTTACTAATATAATATGTAACCATCAAGTAATGACATTCTATTGTCAAGTAACAGACATGTTAGGGTTTCTTTTTAACAAAGGGATAAACTTGAGATAAATTTAAAAATTTTAAGGATCAAATCAAAAGTTTTTTTTTAACTTAGGGACCAACTCAGAGGTATATATAATAGTTGAGGCACCAAATTAGACATTTAACAAAAACAAAAAAAAAAAACACAAAGTCTACTAAAGAGGGAGAGAGTATTACTTGGTTCCACGATGAACGGGGGATTGTAGGATTAATTGACATACTAATTTAATTTTGTTAATAATGAAGGTAAACGCCAACTTCACATTCACACTGCCCTCTAAACATTACTATCTGAAGCAGTTGAGTAAGAAATCACATGTTACAAAGGTGATGAAGGGCATCTGTGAGCATTATAAAAGACGTTGGAGAGGAGCGTCCAAACCACAAAACTATAGTGTCAAGTGAAACTTTGAAACTAGAGCTCAGTCATGGGAGTACTGTTAGGCTGTTCCCTTCCCCTCCTTTTCTTAACTCTGTTTGGTACCGCTAACCTTTTCATTACTGCAGTTAACGGAAAAGAATGCACGGTTTCTAAGAAGTCCACCCTCTTGATCAGCTTTGGCGACTCATTCTTTGATGTTGGCAACGGTAAAAATGAATTTTGTGTTCCATCTGAAGACCCACCATATGGGAAATCACTTGAAACCCAGGATGCCACTGGAAGATTCTCGGATGGTCGTGTGGTACTTGATTATATTGGTAAGATCCTTATTATTATATAGTGTTTTGTTTGACATATCTTTCTAAAGGATAACTCCAAAAACATCATATTTTAATTAATATTTTTAAAACCTTGTTTTTCAAAAACTATTCTAACTTTTTGCCAACTTTTTGTAAACAACCATGTTTGCTTCACTGGTTTCAGCCAAATACTTAGGCTTGGCTGATCGTGAGGGCAAAGTTGTTGCATACAGCTGTACCTCAGATATCCAAGAAGCGTCATCACCAGGCCAATGCGAAGAAAATGGAAATTGGAACTTTGCCATAGCCGGCGCAGGTGCCACTCGAAGTGCAATAAGGAAGGTATATATATACATTAGCAAATTAATTAAGTTTCTAATTAACTCGGTCATTAACACGATCTATTGACAATAATATTATTTGTAGATCAGGCCGGTAGAAGCTCTTAAATAATTAAGGCACAATAATTAAGTTCATGGGTTTTTCTCAGACTAATGATTATATTTATATTATATATTTTAATAATTAAACAAAAATATATATCAAATAGTGTATGGAATCAAATATATGTTAATTATTATCTATCAATATAATATATGATTAGCCTATTATTCTCATCCTATTATTTTGTATAGTTAACGGTTCCAACAAATGTTTCACTGAACTCACTACCACTCCATAAATCCCTAGAAATGAATTTAATTTTTATACTTTATTATTTTGGTTTGACTGGTTTTCTAATTAAGTGCATTCTGCTTTATATATTCACAGTCGAAATCACTGTCCGCTCAAGTAACTGAATTCCTCGAATATTCGACAAAGGTTTTTGGTGGTAACAGAGCGAAATTATTAGAAAACGGATATCGAGCTCTCTATTTATTTTCAATAGGTACACACGATTATCTTGCGCAATTCCGGACTATAGAAAATGAGCAAGATGTTCAACGTGTAGCAGATGATGTTACCACAAAAATAGTGGAGCAAGTTAAAGTAAGATATTCGATTCCAATTACGTCTGTACGTACTCATAACTGTGATCGATTTAAAATTAATTAATCATTGTGCATATCCTAATTTTTCAGAAAATAGCAGACTATCGGGGTGTGAGGGGAAAAAGAATTGCGTTTATGAGCGTTGCCCTACGCTATTTGCCGGTTTTGCTGCAAGAATATTCCAACAACGATACGCGGCTGCACTTGCTTGATAAACTGGAAACTACCCACTATGAAAAGCTCAGAGAGAAATTGGAAGAATTAGCTGGAGGCCCTGAACAGGCTACTGGTCAAGATCCCATTTTCAAATATTCAATATTGCGATACCACAGCATAATCAAGGCTATAATGGAGACACCTGAAATATATGGTAAGCTATGCACGCAGGCTAGTTAACTTAATGTTTTAATTGGTCTATATATATATATGAATAAGGATTTATTTACGTATAAATTTTATACACTGCACTTATATAAAATGTTAATCATTTATCTTTTCATTTTTAATATTAAAATTTATTTATTTTTTTTAATTTTTTAAATATAATTATTTTTTTATTTAAAAAATTATGATAAATTTTAATCATTAAAAATAAAAAGATAAATTATTAAGATTTTATATAACTGTGGTATGTAAAACTTGTATATAAATAGATCTCTAATACATATAGTTAGAATTCACCTACATATATTAATTACACAAAATTATAACTATTCTTTTTTTTACTATCAATATTTGAGATTTATTTATCTTTTATTTTATTTTTCAAAAATAATTATATTTTATCTAAAAATTCATAATAAATTTAAAAAAATATATAAAAATTTCAAAATATTACATATATAAATAATATACATAAGAGTTGTACGTAACTGCCACTAACTGATTTATTGATCCTCTTTAACTTTTTTCCTCTTCCTGAACCCCAAGGCTTCGATAAGAAAACAGTTACGTCCGCATGTTGTGGTAATGGGTGCTATAAAGCACACGGTTGTGGGAGTTTGGATAAGGAGGGCTGCAATGACCCTACTGCTCATGTGTTTTGGGATGGCATGCATACCACTCAGCATATTAATCAGGAAATAGCTCGCTTATTCTGGAATGGACTCACGGATAAGACATATCCTCATAATTTGCAGACTTTAGTAGGCACGGAGGAACGACGATACGATTTCTCTGTCGATAAGGAATTACTAGTTACTTGGACTGAGAAATAAGTAACTTCAATTTTTAGTAATTAAGATGTCATTTAAAATATGTGTTGGATCTTGTTTGATCGAGCTCTTAGTTTCTCATCTCTATTACAGAGTTTCTTAAATAAGATACCATCTCTGGCTCTATGGCATTGATGGTTGATTTTCGGTGTATCCTATTTGTGTGTTATGTGTTATTTTACTCTATAGAACAATGTGCGCTGTAATATTTCCTTAATGTGTGACTCTGGCTTTCGATTTCTTTTTCTAAAGCTTAATCAATTATGGTGAAGACAAATGTCATATTGCTTTTTAATTGGAGTATACGTATAAAACAACAAAATTTTCAATGTGAAAATGACTTGAAAGAAACTAATTTCGTAATTGAAGGAAACTAAGTTAATTAGTTTAGGGGGCTGGGACATCAAAGGATAGGATTGAAGAAAGAAGCTAAAATGGCTTTAATTGCACATTTACCTCAGTATGTTTCTAGAATGGATCTTTTGTTGTTGCATTCTCTTTTTCCTTTGTTCTTTCTTGCTTTCCTGGCCCATATCCTCTTAGTGAACATGATTCAAATGATTTTCATTGATACAAGAGAAAGAAGACTTAACAAAAGCTTAAAATCTCATTGTGCTCCCAGTCATTTGGTGACTAATACACTTTAGCTTTCCCCTTTTGTGCCCCTCTCCAAGGGCAGAGATGTAGGGGCCTGGGGGTAAACATAATCATAGTTTAGATTAGATTCTGTACGGCAGCTTTATCTAGATTTTGGACCATAGGAGACTAAATTTTCTTAATAATAATAATAATAATAATAATAAAGGGTCCCAACATTAAACCCCAAAGAAGAAGATCACAGGGAATAGAGTGGAGGATGGTCACCCCTCCACCCACGCCGTCAGGGATTTATTACCTTGTATCCCAATTTCGCTCCCCCAAATATCCCCATTTCCCAAGTTCCAAAAAAAGAAAAAAAGATATTTTCAGTTGAGGTTCAACTCTTCAATTAATCAGACTATTGTTCAAGGAAAAAAAAAAAAAAAAGGAATTAATCAGACTACGTGCAAAGAGAGATGAACTGAAAGGGGCTCATCAAAAAAAAAAAAAAGATTAACTAAAAAGGGTCTAAAGAGGACGGGACTGGCCTGGTAAGCTAGGCCTCAGTAGATGTTCTAAAAATTATAGCCCATAATCATTTTTATTCTTGGGCTTCTGATTTCCTAAAGCCCAATCCCTTTTCCCTCCAATGTGTCTATTTATATCACAAACGCGTCCATGACCTGAGCTCAAAGGCTCAGTACAGTCTAACAGAGCCGAAGATTACATAATAAGAGCCTTTTTAATACGAGAAAAGAGGAAAAATCAAAATGGATTGATATTAAAAATATTAAAATATTTAATAATAATTATATAATAAATTTAATAAAATTAAAATATATATTATATTTTATATATTTAATAATTATAATTAGATATCTTAATATTTTTAATGTGAAAACGTTTTAATTTTTTTATAATATTCACTTTTCATAAAATAAAATAAAAACAAAAAACAAAAAGACAAAACAAATGACCCACGTGGAGTTTGACCATTTCAAAACTCAATGTGGGCTCTTATTCAAGTTTTTGAGATCTTTTCCTCGCAGAAACCAGATTAACAATTTTAGAATGTCATAAATGCACTAAGCAAAACTATTTCCTTAATATACAAAAATGGAGAAGCTTTATCGCCGGCACCTCATACTTTTAGAATACATTGATTAATTTATTTCAGCCATTTATATGATTTTGACTCTTATATGATGGTTGGGTTGAGGGGAACAGAGAGGAGAGGAAGAGAGGGAAAGGAAGTTTTTCTTCACTGTTCCCTTACATTTCCCTCCCCTCTTTTCCCTTTATTTTGATAAATAATTAAATTAAAAAAAAAAGTAAAATGAATTTTTTCCCACTCCTCTTTAAATTTTTTTATAACTAAATAAAGAATTTTTTTTTCCTCCTTCCCCCTTCTATTCTCCTCATCCAAACATACTATTAGTTTGAAACCATCTAAAAAAATGTATGAGGGTTTTAATGTGAACAATGGATAAAAAGGGGGGGAGGGGGGACATTAGGTGTGCTCATTGAGATTACTTTCACTGAAATTCGAAATCAAAATCATGCTAATTATTAATCTGGTTGATGTTGGAATATATGCCTATAAAATTGTATATTACATGTGAACCCTTTGGTTTCTTATATCAGGTTGGGGAGGATGAAAGGAAGATCTGTTGCTACTTCTAATTTCTCAAGGACAAAAAGGAATTAAGCACCTGGCCTAGATTGCACCTCTCTTAGTTAAAAATTTTGGGTTTAATACTTTAATTCTAATTCCCCCTTCCAAACTATTATGACATACATTGGTTTGAACTAGCCTTCTGCTTTCAAGATGCAATGGGTTCCCACCTTAAAACCACCAAATATATCCAATACTCCAAATTTCAATATCAAACAACTTCATGATAATGACCCTCTAACCCCAATCCTTATCAATACAAAATTAGGGAAAAAAAAAGGGGGTGGTAATAAGCTTTAAAGTGTAAACCACTCAATGTTGGATTAAAATTGATTTCTTAATATGGGATTGGAGCTTTCCCTTGTCATGTCTTGTGGGATATTGGCCTTGACTCCATTGGTATCTTGTGAAAATGTTAAAGAGATCTAATATTGGATTAAGAATAGGTCATGTCCCTCTCACTTGGACCACCCTTGGTTGTAAAGTGCAAAGGAAAAGGGGTGAAAAGTGATCATTTCAATTTCCCATGTTTCTTTCATGCACAAATCCAAAAAATCATATTCGAGTTTGACTAAGAATGGTTCAAAAAGGTGTTGAGGAAGAAAATGCGAGTGCAATAAATATGATATTTCTTTCTTTCTTTCTTTCTTTCCTTTTTTGAAAATAGGCAATGGATGATATTTCTCATGCTATACATCATTGTATTTGTTAAACCCAATTTTATATGTAGATGCAACTTTTAGTTTTTCTTTGAATATGGAATATTAAACATTAACTCCTATATTGTGGGGATTATCTCTTGAATTTTTGTAATGAAGAAAAAGGTGTTCAAGTGTGAAGAGAGTTACAAGGGTGTAATTGAAAGTTTTCATGGTTGTGACTCGTGAGCTTTGTGTTGGGATTGCTTCCCTTCTTCAAGGATTTTCTTTTGTAATTTTTTTGAATTATTACAATTATGGGGTAGGGGGACTGAAC
Organism: Rubroshorea leprosula; assembly: GCA_020521535.1. Taxonomy (NCBI): domain Eukaryota; kingdom Viridiplantae; phylum Streptophyta; class Magnoliopsida; order Malvales; family Dipterocarpaceae; genus Rubroshorea; species Rubroshorea leprosula. Next base: position 335,878 of record BPVZ01000089.1, read on the forward strand.
CAAACACTACTTTTTTTTTTTTTTTAAGAGTTGTTAAGATTTTCCATCTCTACCCCTATGGCCATCAAGGCTCGATCATCAAAAACTGAAGATTTTCCAAATCCCACCTTCTATCGAAGGGTTGCAATACCTAACCTTTACTAGATTTGATCTCTCCCTTGTAGTAAATCATGTTTCACAATTCATGCATGCTCTCCCACCTTAGATCACTTTCAATTAGTTAAATGTATTTTAAGTTATGTTGGCAGCACACTAGATTATGGCATGCATATTTCTAATCAAAGTACATTAGATTTATATGGCTTTTTAGATGCAAATTGTGCTGGTTGCCCATTCACTAGAAGGTCAACCACTAGGTTTTGCACATTTTTAGGTGGAAATTGCATTTCTTAGTGTGCTAAAAGCATCCTACAATGGCAAGATCAAGCACCAAAGCTGAATATCACTCTATGGCATCTACAACAGTTGAACTTACATGGCTTGCTAAACTTCTTACTGATATCAATTTGCAGCTTCTTAAAACCCCTATCCTTCATTGTAATAACTTAAGTGCTCTTTACATGACCATTAATCCTGTTTTCCATGCTAGAACCAAGCATATTGAAATAAATTATCATTTTGTTAGAGAAAAGGTTGCATTGAGAAATCTTATCACTTGTATTGTGAAGTCAAAATATTCACAGAGTAGATATCTTTACAAAGCCCTTGCCTAAGCATTGTTTTAAGGAGCTCTGTGTCAAACTTGGCCTCTGTTAAGTACCACGGCCAAGTTTGAGGGAGAGTATTAAAGGCACAATCAACCACTGTAATCAAGGAAATCAAGGAAAAAAGCAAAAGGTGGAAATCAAGGAAATTATTACCAAAGAAAGAGCACAAGTTAGCAACGGTCTAGAGCAAGTCACGAAGAGCAATCCAAGGAAATAATACAAAGAAAGAATAGGAAAGAATCTCTAAACTAATCAAAATATGGCCGTTGTACATAAATGCATTCTTTATATTGGTAATCTTGGCTTAACGTCAATAACTCCTAAAATCATGCTATGTGTAATATGTAAATAATATAAATAGTGAAAAATTCTCTTTCTCTCCTCACCTTGAGAGAGACTT
>BPVZ01000089.1:367085-378825 GCA_020521535.1 Rubroshorea leprosula
TCCTATTATGCAGACGGTTGTGGCCATTCAGATGAGAAGGGTTGCAATGACCCTACTGCTTACGTGTTTTGGGATGGTATGCATAACACTCAGCACATTAATCAGGAAATAGCTCGCATATTCTGGAACGGACCCACAGATACGACATTTCCTCAAAATTTGCAGACTCTAGCAGGTACACAAAAGCCACGATATGATTTCTCTGTCAATGCTAATGAATTAATTAGACACTACAATTTGGACTGAAAAGCAAGTAATTTCAATTCTTAATAATTAAGATGTCATCTAAAATATGTATGGGATCTTGTTTGATCGAGCTCTTGGTTTCTATCTATACTACAGAGTTTCCTAAATAACGAAGATACCATCTCTGGCTCTTATGGGCATTAATTGATGGTCGGTTGTTTCGGCTCATGTATTGTGTGTAATTTGCTTTGATGGAACAATGTTCCTTGTTGTTGGAATAGGCCCAACAAGCCCAACATCCAAGCAGGGTTGTGCATAACGAGTCTAGGTTGCCGCCTGTTAGCTCAAGCGGAAGGAGCACCAGTATCAACATACCCACGTGACCAGCACCACGTGGGCCAATGTGATGCTCACACGTACAGGTGAATGTCAGCACTTAGGGCTATAAATACCCCCCAACTACTTCCGATGAAGGTAATTAATCTCTACGCTTCTCTCTTTGCAATTACTCCTTGAGAGCATCTCTCTCTAAAATATCGAGTATGGCTGACTTGAGCGTTGGAGTGTTTTCCCCGAGGAGACAACCTCAGGATTTTCAGGTGTAGAAGCAGCTAAGGACTTCAACAGTGTTGGGCTGCGAAGCTGCCCAAACATTTGGTGCCGTCTGTGGGAACCTGAACAAAAAGTTGTGTAGCTTGACCTGTTGAAAGACAAAATGGTTCGGACTTTTACAGGAGGTCGCCCCCCAAGAAATGAAGTAGACGAACAGGAGGACACTCAACTGTCTGAGCCCGGTTTGAATGATTTTAGACCAATGCCGAGGAACCTTTTCGTAGGGGGAGTAGAATAGGATCAATTAAGTGGAATAGATGATGATGAAAGAACACCAAGTGGGTATGCAACTCAGCCCGAACATTTCCAAGTTCCTACAGGAACAAGACAGAGACAACCCAGGCCTGGCAATCTACAACAGGAACGACCTGAAAGGTCAGCAGAGCCCGCTCGAACGACCGAGCTCGAAGAGAGAACCAGAGTTCTCGAGATGGCAATGGGTAAAACCCTTGCCCGCCTGATTCCGGACGACCCCCTGATTCCTTTGTTGAACAGGGATGGACAACCAGCTACAGTTGTTGCAACTCGAAACTCCCTCGCTCTAAGCAACATAGTGGTGCCGACCAGGCCAAGGGGAAGTGGGAAGCTGAATATCGAGCCCAGCTCGTCCAAACATAGTGAAGAACTGATGATAAAGAACGCAGACCTTGAAAGATAGCTGCGAGACGTACAAAAATCTATTGACGAGCTAAAAAGTCCCAAGTCACACCAACAGACCTTGGATTTGGATAGTGCCACACTAAACCTATCCATCACAGCAGAACCGTATCAAGAAGGATTCAAAATTCCCCACCTGGAGACATATGATGGCTCGGGCGACCCAGATGAACATCTGCACACCTATCAAGACATCATGAGAATCCAAAATGCCAATAATGCCATGATGTGCAAAATGTTCCCAACAACACTGAAATCAACAGCCAGAAGATAGTATCCCAAGCTCCCCAGACATTCTATAGACTCATACTCCCAGCTCGCCAAGCTATTCTCCAACAAATTCGCGAGCCAGAGGGAGATCAAACGCACAGCAACCGAGCTGATGCAAGTTAACCAGAAGGAAGGGGAATCTCTGAGGGACTACATGCAGCGATTCAACAAAGCCACTTTGGACATTGATAACGTCCTAGACACTATCTGCTTGTCCGCCTTGCTGCATGATTTGAAGCGTGGCCGGTTCCTGGACGACCTGGTAAAAAACCCACCAAAGACGTGGAACAAAGTCAGTGACAGGTCGGCTAGCTTCATACTATCCGAAGATTTCCAGTCGTCCAAGCAGCGAGCTGATGATAAGTAGAACAAAAGTCATGATCAACCACCGAGGAGAGAAGAAAAGAAAAAGCAGAAAGTTAATGAGCAATGGGGGAAGCCAGCTGAATTCCCGAAATATGCTAACTACATCCCTCTGACCTTGCCTAGGTCTCAAATTCTAGCGCAAATCCAGCATTGGATTAGAAGACCCCCACCCCCATTGCATGATTCCTCGAGAGCAGACAAAAGCAAACATTGTGACTACCATCGTGTATACGGTCATAACACAGAGGATTGCCAACACCTAAAGGACGAGCTGGAGTTCTTGGCTCGCAATGGGAAACTGGAAGGATATGTTCAGAAGCTCCATACCCAGCAACCCACTCAAGCTCATTTTGTACAGGGGTATGACCGACCTCAGGGGCAAAGGTACCAACTCGGCGGCGCACAGGATGCACATCAGGATAACCAGTATCCTTCCGAGGAAGGCAGGGCATACAGGGGACGTCAATTTAATAGGCGAGGCCAAGGACAGAGAACCACCACCCAGAACCAAAAAGACCGGAAAGGGGTGGGTTATGCTGGGATTCCCCCACCTTCGGGCACAATCAATATGATTTCAGGTGGTATACACTCTGGAGGCCAAAGCGCCCGAGGTCGTAAGGCGTATGCCTGCCAGGTAATGACTGTTAATAAGAACAGGCCCCTGAAGCGCCCGTTTGAAGAAGCAGAATGGGAGAATACGCCTATCACATTCAGCCCGGCAGATTACAAGCGAGCAGAAGGAGAGCCTGACATTATGATGCCCCATGTAGATCCCTTCGTGGCCACGGTTCATATAGGCAATCATAATGTCAACAAGGTGTTTATTAATACTGGTAGCTCGCCAGATATCTTATATTGGAGCTGTTTTCAAAAGATGAAATTGAACCCGAGCTCGCTGCAGAAGTATGAAAGGCCCATATATGGGTTTGATAACCAGCCCGTCCCGGTTGAAGGAGTCATTACTCTTCCCATATATGTGGGTTCAGAGTCGCGCTTTCGGATGGCTTCAGTTAACTTTCTGGTAGTAAAGATGGAGTCGGCTTTTAACGCTATATTGAGCAGGGCTACTCTTTGCGAGCTGAAGGCTGTCATCTCATAACCCCATCTCTGCATGAAATTCCCAACTCCTCAAGGGGTAGGAGTACTTAAAAGGAATCAGAAGATGGCCAGAACCTACCACCAGGATACTTTCAAGAAGGTTGAGCTCGTTGCTGCCTCTGTAGGCTCTGAAAACCACAGACCAACCCAGCTCGGTCAGCAGACAATGAGCATATCAGACATTGAACACCGACCTGAAGGTGTCGAGCAGAAGGCAAAGCCAGTGAAGCCAGTAGAAACAATCCCTCTAGACCCTGATGTGCCAGAAATGACGATTAAGATCGGCACCACGCTCACAGAAGAGGAACGTGCAGAGCTTCTGGAGTTTTTGAGGATTAATCAGGATGTGTTTGCATGGACTACGGATGAAATGCCTGGCATCCCAGCGGGGTTGACAATCCACAAGCTCAGCACGGACCCCACCAGAAGGTCGGTGATTCAAAAACGCCACCTTTTTGGCCCCGAGAAGCAAGCTGCCATAGACGAAGAAATACAAAAGTTGCTACAGGCAGGCTTCATCAAAAGAGTGGAGTACTCTGAATGGGTGTCCAACCCCGTGCTCGTCAAAAAACCAAATGGCAAGTGGAGGATGTGCATTGATTTTACAAACCTAAATGACGCGTGCCCAAAAGACCTTCACCCACTACCAAATGTCGAGAAGCTAGTAGAGCGGGCAGCCGGACACGAACGGATGAGCTTTCTTGATGCCAGTTCCGGTTATCACCAGGTCCAGCTATTGTTAGACGACCAGAAGAAAACAGCTTTTTACGCTGGTGACGCAATCTACTGCTATGTAATGATGCCGTTTGGCTTGAAGAATGTTGGTGCAACATACCAGAAACTGGTGCAAATCATCTTTAAGCTCCAGATCGGCAGAAACATAGAAGTATATGTGGATGACATGATAGTCACCAGTGTACGAGCTGAAGATCACATAAGCGACCTGAGTGAGACCTTTCAAAACTTGCGCCGAGCACAAATGAAGCTGAATCCCCTGAAATGCACATTTGCTGTAGAGTCAGGAAAATTCCTAGGGTACGTGGTATCCAAGAAAGGAATTGAAGTAAATCCAGAGAAAGTCCAGGCCGTTCAGCAGATGGAGCCGCCCAGGATTGTCAAAGATGTGCAACATTTAACGGGCCGTGTCGCCGCATTGCATAGATTCGTAGCCAGATCGGCAAAAAGATGCCTCCCGTTCTTCAAAGCCCTATGAGAGCCCAAGAATTTTCAATGGACCGATGAGTGTCAACGGGCGTTTGACGAGCTCAAACAATATCTGGCGTCAGCACCCCTGCTATCTAAGCCTGTTGAAGGAAAGTGTTTATATCTATACTTAGGGGTTACAGAAGAGGCGGTGAGCTCGGTCCTACTCAGGGAAGAGAATAAGAATCAAAAGCCTATCTGCTATGTGAGCAAGGTTTTGCAAGATGCCGAACAGAACTACCCATTAGCAGAGAAGGCTGCCTTTGCCTTGGTCTGCACAGCTCACAAGGTGAGAGCTTACTTCCAATCCCATCGAATTGTTGTCTATACCGATCTGCCGCTGAGGAAGATATTGCAAAAACCAGAACTCTCTGGTCGACTTATCGGATGGAGCGTCGAGCTGAGTGAATACAACCTCAAATTTCAGCCGCGCACGACTATAAAAGGCCAAGCTGTGGCAGATTTCCCGGTGGAATGCGTCTCAGCGACTGTGAAAGAAAAGGCACCCGAACACCCAATTTGGGTTTTGTATGTAGATAGTCCTGCTAACATTGAAGGATCGGGTGCTGGGGCTGTGTTACTGGGCCCTGACGGCTTTAAATCCAAACATGCATTGAGATTTAAGTTTCAAATAACCAATAATGCCGCAGAATATGAAGCCCTCATTTATGGATTAAAGTTGGCCTCCGAGCTGAAGGTTCAGAGCATTCAAGTTTTTAGCAACTCTCAGCTCGTTATGGGCCAGGTGAAGGGCAGCTGTGAAATTAGGGATCCCCAGCTTGGTCGCTATACTTTTGTGGTCGACAGATTGAAGTCAAGATTTGCTTCCTTTCAGATCGACAAAATACCCAAAGCAGATAACCAACGAGCTGACGAGCTGTCAAAGCTAGCCTCCTCGTAAGAGATCAACCCTCATAGGTCAACAATGATGGAGGTACTTGATGCTCTGAGCTACACCGATGTCACAGTCGAGTGTAAGCTGCTTAGCACAGACCCCTCTTCACCGAGCTGGACCACCCCACTAATAAATTATCTACAAAGTGGCGAGCTACCTGAAAACCCGTCTGCGGCAACGCTAATTAAGCCTAGGGCGGCACATTTCACTTTGTTAGATAACCAGCTCTACAAACGAGCAGCCTCAATGCCCCTATTACGCTGCCTTACTCCTTATGAAGCTGAATACGCTGTGAGAGAAGTTCATGAAGGAGTATGTGGCACACACATAGGTGGTAAGACTTTAGCTCGGAAACTCCTGAGGCATGGTTACTACTGGCCTACTATGGTTGAGGACGCACAGAGCTATGTTAAAAAGTGCCCGACCTGCCAGTTCAATGCTGATGAGATTCACATGCCAGGTATCTGAGCTCGTTCTGAAGTTCGTGCAAACTCCATGTTTGTCTATTAACTGAGCATAAAATTCTTCGTTGAAACAGGAGAAATGCTCTCATCACTCTCATCTCCCTGGCCTTTTGCTCAATGGGGAGTCGACCTGCTCAGCCCTTTCGTGAAAGGCAAAGGAGGTTGCACTTACCTCGTTGTCGCTGTGGATTACTTCACCAAATGGATAGAAGCTAAACCGTTGTCCACGACAACAGAGAAAAAAATAGAAGAATTCTTGTTTAATTCAATATTATGCAGGTACTCTTCGGTGACTTAAACTATTAGCACATTATATATAAGTATAATCTGCAACTCAGATCGGTCATCTGTTTTTAGGTTCAGCATACCTAAACGGATCATTGCTAACAATGGTCCGCAGTTCTGAGCCATTGCACTGAGGTCATTCTGCAGCGACTATGGCATCGAGCTCGCCTTGACATCTGTGTATACTCCACAGTCAAATGGGCAAGCCGAGTCTGCCAATAAAATCATCTTGCGAGGCCTCAAGACACGAGTGCTGGCTGCACATTCTAATTGGGTTGACGAGCTCCATAAAGTGCTTTGGTCTTGTCGTACTACACCCAGCTCGGCTACAGGCGAAACCCCATTTAGCCTGGCGTATGGAGCCGAGGCAGTCATCCCTGTTGAGGTCGGATTGCCATCTGGTAGATCAGATCGCCATGGCGATCCTAATAATGAGCAACTCTTACGAGAAAACCTAGACATTGTAGAAGAAGTTAGGGAGATGTCTCGAATAAAGAATATGGCATATCGGGGTCGTGTAGCAAAATTTTACAATAAAAGAGTACGAGCTCGTCAGTTCAAGGTGGGCGATCTGGTTTTACGTAAAGCTGGATTAACCAACACTTATTCACACATGGGTAAGCTCGCTCCTAATTGGGAAGGTCCCTATATGGTCATTCAAATCAAGCGACCTGGGTCTTACGTGTTAGCAGACATACAAGGACGCCAGTTGCCATATATTTGGAATGTACACAATCTTAGAAGGTTTTACAGTTAATGTATGTGTATCAATGAATTTGTTCGTAGAAATGTAAACCGCATGTGCAATACAACAAAGAAGAACAATTTGATATAATTTTCAATTTTGTATTTCTTTTCAAAAACAATTACACATTTCAGTACGAGATCACGATACAATTGTTTGTGAAAAGAAACAAAAAATACAAAAGATCGAAAAGAAAAACCCTAAATCTAATCGTCCGTCAGATCGACGGGCATGGACGCATCAGCGGCTGCAGGAGAAGTGCGAGCTGGAGAAGACCGGGCAGCAGGCTCAGGGGCTGGTGCATCGACTATCGGCGCTATGGCGGGCTGAGAGTATGGAGGAGTACTCGATGGCTCCTGCTTAGCAACAGGAACCCCCTCCACCCATCCGTCGAAGGAGGGTATCCCCACTAGGTCCTCCCCCTCTTCCAAGACTGAGGGAGACCAGACAATTACTCCCTCTTCATTGAGGTCCCACCTCAGCCGCACTATCGTATCAGCGAGGGGAGCAAGGCTCTTACCCTGCTCGTCAATATCCTCCCTGTCGAAGAACGCTAGCTCGCGTATGGGGAAGTCCAGGCGGTGGTGCAGCACCTTTCCACGGATCTCGTTGTAAATCTCCGTGGTCATGTTCGCAGACGCCACCGCCACAGCGTCTTGAAATGCGGCCGAGCCCACCAGCCACTCTGCACCTTGAGCGCGGGCCATACTGACAGAGCGCCCGTGTGATACTTTCAGCGTGTGTAGGGCCTCCTCTGCTTCGTTAAGGTTCTAGGCGGCTTGGGTGACTTGTCGCCTCAGGGAGTTCAGTTCGTTCAGAGCATTGTCCCTTTCGGCTTCAACCTTCCTTGCACGCTCCGCAACCCAAGTGGCCTCATCCTTCGCCGCTTGGATCCCGCTTTCCTTCTCAGCGCGAATCCTTTCCAACTCCTAAGCGAGCTCGCTGTTCCTGCTCGCCAGCTCCTCTGCTTGACTTTCAGCTGACGCAGCGCGGTTGGCTATCTCAGAGCCCTGCAGGCGATTGACGTCGTCCACAAGGCTCGCCTTCTCAGCAGCAGCCAGCTGTATGCATTTGGAATTAAACTCGCTGTTTTGTGTGCGAGCCCCCTGCTCGCTATCAAACAACGCTACAGCGTAGCTAAACGCCTGCCAAACAGCAACAACTGTAAGTCTCTAGAAAGGAAAAGTAAAACACATAAGCAAGTGCGAGCAGATACTTAACGTCCATAAGCTTGACCATGGCGGCTTGCCCGCCGTGCTGCTGCACAAAAGCCCTTGCCCGCTGACGATCAACAGGCGGCACAAAGCTCTGCATGCCTTGCACCATGGCAGGCTAGCAGTCCAGCTTCACATAGCTGAAGCAGTCAGGATAAGCAATCCTGGACGCCAACACTGAGGCCGACACAGATGCAGGCTCTGCTGCTGCTCGCGCTATAGCCAATGGCGCGTTCGGGGGGAGCGCAGCTGTTGTTGGAGCTGCCTGCTCGGGCTGAGTCCCCCCACTTGTTCTGCGCCGGATGAGGGGGACGTCATCCTCACTTTCTATCCCCTCACGTGCACGCCTGCGTGCACTGGGAGCCGCAGTCTCAGCCCGCTAGTCGACGCGTGGCCTTGACGTAGAGCTCAATCCTCGATGTGACGAGCTGCGCGATTGAGGCGCTACAAGCAGCCGCTCGTCGAACCGCGTCTGTCTCTGCGAGGTGCTGCCCGTTCCTCAACCTTGTGAGCCCTAGGCTCGCTGACGCTGGCGCTCAAGTATGCTACTCATTTCTCCTGCACAAACAAAGGTATAAGACTCAGCTTGGCTAGAACTTATACTATATGATAGAATTGTACCTTCGCTGAACAGGTTTGCCACGTCGATAAACCCGAACACGGCGAGCAGCTCCGGGTTAACCAAGGCCTCGAGGTCTATCAGATTTTCGCTCCTTGCGTGCTCCAGAAGCCGATTCTTGAGATCTATGTCTTGTGGGAGCAGCTGAGGGTAGTTAACGTGTGCATTGGGCACACGCCACTTTGATAGCAGGGCAGCGAGGACATTGCTTATTCTCTCTGTTCGCGTGTCGCGAACAAATATGAATTGCCTCTTCCACCTCGCCACTTTGTTCCTGACGTTCTTGAACATCTGGCTCTTCTCTCTCCCGGAGAGGTAATACCACTTTGCACCTCAGAAGCTGGGACACAGCCGGCATTGGAACAGCAACCTGAACACAATTGCCTTCGTCGGTACTTCGAACCTCGCACACAACAGCATAAAGCCTATGATGAACCTCATGCTGTTGGGCGTCAATTGCGTCAAAGCCAGCTCGTAGTCCGCCAGCAAGTCAAACACTAGCCCGGGCAGGGGAAACCGTAAGCCGGTGTCAAAGTGGTCCACGTACACTAGTATCCAACCCGTTTGTGACACTGTGCACGCCCTTTCATTCTGCCCGCTTGTCCAGAGCAATATGGTTCTGGGGATGTGGTACGCCCCCACCATCTCCTCAAGTTTCTTATACCCACTTATGGAGGGCGCACAGTCTGCTACTTCATGATGAAGCGCAGCCTTGAACCTAAATCCAGCGGGCAGGTCCTTGGGCGCCTTTCGCAGGTTGCTCAACCTGCCCGTGATCGTCCTGCTCTCCTAATCTCCAATTACAGGCCGATCTGAGACATGACTAACCACATCCCCCGTCCCTTCCCCACGACTGGGCGTATCCTCAGAAGACGAGCTGCTAGACGATGGAGTATGGTGGTCGTCACCGTTGTCCCTAGCGCTCGAACTGGCGCTGCTCTCAGGCACCATTGTTTCCGACAAGTCTTGCAACTCCGATGGCACTATCATCACGATAGGCTCCGTTGATATTACCCCTTCTTCTTCTTCTTCTCAGCCCTGGTTACCTCGTAGCTCTCTGAGTTCTCTAAACGAATCCATTTGTTACCTTAGGTTGTTGTGTACGTTGCTAAATTGATGGTCTGGTGATGTGTTCTTCAGGCTGCAAACACACTGCTACAGAGAATTTCAGAAGTTCAAAAACAAGTGAAGTGAAAAGTGGCATAACCGTTCCCCTTTTCCATCCTCTGAAATAGCAGTGCCAGCATTAATTGCCTTATACGTGCCTTCGACGCGCCAATTAGCGTCCTACACGTGGCATGCGCGTAACACCCCTTTTGCATAGCGTGCACCAGCTTTAGTTGGCACATCCCCTCAAATGCTGAGCCAGCATTTATGGCGGGGAAGGCAAAGAGATATGGGAAGATCAAACATCTCCTCAGAGATTTGGTTGTCAAACGTCTCCTCAGAGATTTGGTTGATTGATTTGGAAAATCCACAAGACTCAAATCGTAACGGTTGATATATACTCTATCCCGTCACATCAGCTCGCCATTGTGAGCACATTTACCAGGTCGCCACAAACGCGACAATTTGTTCACAATTGTAGATCGTTTACTAAAATCCCCCAGGATTCAGTTCGTCACAGGTCGGTCGGTCCCTTTTCCCGTCCATTTCAGCTCGTCAAGACGACCACATTTATCAGGTCGTTACAAGGGTGACAGCTCATGACAGATCACAGACCTTTTCACAGATCAATGGATATCTGAGGTCGCTCTATTTAACCCCACTGCACATGCGAGCTGATAAAGCACAATAATAAAAAATCTCATATCGTGCTGTGTGAGGTTGTATCGTCTCAACTTGTCGTTACGGTTGACTGACAGCATCATTCGGTCGCTTCAGTACCTTCGGTAGTAGTCATGGGTCAGGTCGTCACACGTCCTCTTGCGCTCACGTTAACGTGGCCACTTCAGCTCGTTGCTATAACAAGCCCACACTAGTGTGGTTATGGATACTTTCAGCTCACCTACACACTTTCAGACTCGCGAGCTCGCCTCTTTTCGTACCACCCTTCAGCTCGGCCGTCATCCAGGTCAGCCGCGAGCGTTAAGGCTGTCCATCATAGTCACCAGCTAGGGCGTTGGCCCACGGACACATCCAACCCAGTTCATCAACCGAACGCCGGGGGGGGGGGGGGAGTAATGTTGGAATAGGCCCAACAAGCCCAACATCCAAGCAGGGTTGTGCATAACGGGCCTAGGTTGCCACTTGTTAGCCCAAGCGGAAGGAGCACCAGTACCAGCATACCCACGTGACCAGCATCACGTGGGCCAATGTGATGCTTACGCCTACAAGTGAATGTCAGCACTTGGGGCTATAAATACCCCCCAACTACCTCCGATGAAGGTAATTAATCTCTACGCTTCTCTCTCTGCAATTACTCCTTGATAGCATCTCTCTCTAGAATATCGAGTATGGCTGACTTGAGCGTTAGAGTGTTTTCCCCGAAGAGACAACCTCGAGATTTTCAAGTGTAAAAGCAGCCAAGAACTTCAACAGTGTTGGGCTGCGAAGCTGCCCAAACACTTGTAATATTTTCCTAGTGTGTGACTTTATTCATTTCTTTCTCTTAATTCAAGGCTTAATCACTTATGGTGAAGATAAATAGCAAATTGCGTTTTTTTTTTTTTTAGGCAAAATAAAATAATATAAAGCGGAATACAAGAGTACTTCAAATCTGTTTGCAAAAGAAGTGCAGGAATTAAAACGAAATACATGCAGACAGCTCCCCAATACGTTCTCAAAAGCCACTCATACAAAATAGAACATTGAACTTAGAACAACACCATTTCACACATTAATCCCTGGACAGTACCTCATCTATTTCCAAATTGCCCTTGGTGTGTGCTTTGTGCTGTTAATGTTCCAGTCTTTTTGCCGCCCAACATGCTTGGGCTGGGGACGCAAGCCACCCATCCCTTGATAAATCCGGCCATAAGTTCGTTTTCAGCCACATAAAAGAGTGGTATTTGATTAATTCCACAATACAATCACCTGTGGCATAGTTTCCCATAAATATCTTTTGATTCCACCATTTTCACATGTGCCAGATGGTTGCAAACCATGCTACTGTCCATGCTTGCT
>BPVZ01000089.1:427211-442874 GCA_020521535.1 Rubroshorea leprosula
AATATTATAATTATAATATTTTGTTATTATTAAAAATATTTTAATAAATTATATTTAGTCTGCAGCACAGTGAGAATGCCTTTTTATCGGAGAGTTACAATTTGGAAGTATCTGAGTTGAAAATTATAGCAAACAAAGTAGCCGTTCCGTTCGCTCGCCACGGGTTGGGCAATTCTTGGAGGCTTCATCCTGATCGTACCCTTGATATCCATGTTCAACCTCAATACGATCTTCTCCTCCTTTTTTTATGATATTTTTAAGAGCTGTTGCTAAGCCGCATGGAGTTGAATCCAGTGGGAATCCATTGATGAAATGAATCTCTAGTTACAGATTATATTGACTAAAATGGAAAGTCAAATTCTTTGTATTAATTAGAATTCCATTTTGATTCGAATTTCCTTTTCTTCTACGTTCTTTGCTTTGCACCATTACCCTATACTATACCCCCCTCAATCAGGGAGAGAACTTTCAAAAGATTCATTTTTTCTTAACTTATTTGTAATTCGAGCTTCATGGTCGACACCCTTTTCATTTTTTGTTTTTAAATTTCATTGTTGACTTCCTTTTCCCTTGCTTTCATATTCTGCAGTCCAAACCCACATCCTAACAAATTAAAAAAAAAAAAGGTCAAATTTTCCCTTCTGCACAGCGCACTATTCTTGATAAGGTTTTTTCTTTTTACCATTCTTTTTGGGGCTAATACTTGATATATAAATTGCCATTTGTTGTTGCCCTTGATTATAGACAATATTTCCTTTCTGCATACATCAGGTTCCTTTTTGCACTGCGTTATGCATTCCCTATATTATTTTCTCATTTGATATTATCATCCTTCAGGAAAGATTGTTACTTGCAAAAATCCCAGATTCAAGTCAGGATATAACAAGTGTTCAGATCTTTTTTAAGCCTTAGTGTTAGTATTTTTTTATGCTGCAGTTTCATTTTTAACATTATTTGGTGCCATGTTATGTCTGATCTGTTTTTCAGTAGGTATCTCACTGTTACAGTGAAGCCCTGATCCTGTGAAGCCTTTTGGATTACAGAAACAATGAAAAATCTGTGGTGTTTATCTTAATTTGATTTATCATCTTACAGGAAGTAGATATGACTACTGCAAATGGAGAAGTGGAGCCTGGAAGGCTTGGGGTATTTTCTTTGTTTTTGAATCTTGTTTCTTGGGTTGAATTGTTAAACTTAATATCTAATTAGCTCTCAATATGAATTTGCTTTAACTTCTGCAATTACCAGGGGCAATTCAATGCCATTTTTGTTTGTTGGATTTTGGGATTTGGATCTCTTATCTCATGGAACAGTATGCTGACAATAGGAGACTACTACTACAGTTTGTTCCCGGTATGTGTTTCATGTTGAAGCTTAAAGTGATTGCTTTGTCATTTCTTTTCCTAGTATTTTGGATCTTTGATTTTCTGTTTAAGTAGGAAAAGTCTTCCCTATTTTAGAATTGATGCTATATCAGTACTATGGTTTTAAGATCATTTATATAATGAATTTTTATTTTCTTTTGAAGAACTACCATCCTTCAAGAGTACTTACACTCGTATATCAACCATTTGCACTTGGAACAATGGCATTACTGGCATACAATGAGTCAAAAATTAATACAAGGCGCAGAAACATAATTGGATACATACTTTTTACTCTGAGCACTTTCTTGCTTATTGTTGTAAGTACTAATACCGGAACTTTTACCTGTCCTTGATTTTCCATGTAATTCATAATTTTCATTTAGTCTAATTCTTTCACTGCTGCTTTCAACAATTTTTTTGGCAGTTGGATTTAGCAACTTCTGGAAAAGGTGGTGTTGGACCTTTTGTAGGTGTATGTGCAATTGTTGCTGCTTTTGGAGTTGCAGATGCTCATGTTCAAGGTGGAATGGTGGGAGATCTGTCTTTCATGCAGCCTGAATTCATGCAGGTAGGCCATTTCAGATTTCTCTAATTTTCTATGTAAGCTGTTATGTTTTCTGCTCTCTTTTCAGTATAATCTTTGATGTTAATATTTGTCAATTTAATTCCATTTTCTAGTCTTTCTTTGCTGGTTTGGCTGCATCCGGGGCCGTGACCTCTGCTTTGAGGTTAATCACTAAAGCAGCCTTTGAGAAACATAAAAATGGTCTTCGCAATGGAACAAGTATGCAACCTCTCTTTCATTAATGCACAAACTTGAAATTCAATGATTGTTCCATGTTGCTCCAGAATTCTTTAATTTTGGGTGATGATTATTTCTTTCTTTAAAATTTCTTTCTGCAGTGCTGTTTCTAGCTATTTCTACATTCTTTGAGTTTCTCTGTGTGTTGCTGTATGCATTTTACTTCCCTAAACTGCCTATTGTGAAGTACTACCGCTCAAAGGCAGCTTCAGAAGGATCAAAAACTGTTACAGCTGACCTTGCAGCTGCTGGCATCCATGGATCAGAAAACCAAGTGAGCCTGCAACTTTTCTCCAAAACCTGATTATATTCCATACTCACGAATTTTCAATGTCCTTCCCCTTCTAACATCTCTTGGCTTTTTTCGCAGGGTGAACTGCAGAGATTGAGCAACAAAGAGTTGTTGTTTCAGATCAAAGATTATGCACTTGATCTATACCTGATATATGTCTTGACACTATCAATTTTCCCTGGGTTCCTATATGAAAACACTGGTGAACACCAGCTAGGCTCATGGTATGTCCTCATTCATGGGGAAAAAAAAAATTAGAATTAACTCAATGAAGTGAATTTCCTGATGAATTTCTTGTGACTGGTGATGTTATAGGTATCCTCTTGTTCTAATAGCATCCTACAATGTGTGGGATCTGGTAGGAAGATACACTCCCTTAATAAAATGCCTGAAGATCGAGTCCAGAAAGGGCCTTATGATTGCAATACTTTCCCGTTTCTTACTGATCCCGGCCTTTTACTTCACTGCAAAATATGGTGATCAGGGATGGATGATATTGCTTGTTTCTTTCCTGGGAATAACAAATGGTCACCTAACCGTCTGTGTCATGACAGTTGCACCTAAAGGTTACAAGGTCAGTTCAGTCGTGCAATTTTCACCGTTCTTCATTGCAGCTTACTGTTAGCTCTCTCCTGAAAAATTTTGGAAATTTACCTTTGTAGGGACCGGAGCAAAATGCTTTGGGCAATCTGCTAGTGGTGTTTTTGCTAGGGGGCATATTTTCTGGGGTTGCCCTGGACTGGCTGTGGCTCATAGGAAAAAAGAACGCCTTTTGAAGATCAAAGTTCTTGTTATTGATTATGAAAGCCCGTGTAAAATTTATTTGGTTTCGTTTTCTGCTGGCAACTGGAAATGCATAAAAAAAGTTTCATCTTATTTCATTGGTTGAATCGGATGGCTGATTAATGTTTTCTTTCCTTTTGATGGCTAAATTATGTGTTTAGCCCTTTATTTTATTATGTTTAACACTTTTAACTCCTTATTTTATATTATGAAACTAATTAAATTCGTTGATAAAGAATAAAATATTTACATTATTATTCTTCAAAAATTAAAAATATAATAATTTAGTTTTAAAAGTCTAAAATTTAAAAAAATTAATAGATGAGTTTTTTACATATATTAGAATAATATTATATATTTATAATCAAATCAAGCGATTAGCTCAATTTAAAAAAAAATTAACTAAGTTATGATAGAAAATCCAAGATATTAAAAAAATACAATTGAAGAAATTTTTTTAATTTTAATCAAATTTCTTTCTTTAAATTGCATTAATTATTTGATTTGATTATAAATATGTAATAATATTCCATACATATGATAAAGTCGTTTATTAATTATTTTTAATTTATTAATTTTTTTAATTTTTAAATTTTTAGAACTAAATTATTATATTTTTAATCTTTGAAAACTAATCTTATAAATATTATGTTCTCACCTTTAATGGAAAGTTAATAGATTTTATTAATTTAGAAGCTAAAATCTTCCAAAGGAATTAAAAACTTTATATAAGGTGAATGACTAAAAATATCAAATTTATTAGATGGGGGGCTAAATACATATTTTAACCCATTTTGATCCAATCAGATGTCAGTATAAATTTGCTTAACTGGTACAAGAATCAGGGGAAATTTGTAGCCATGGTAGTATTTTGGATTCTGCCTTTGGTTTCTCTTGCCTCTTGAAACTGCATCGCCATGATGGAATGTTTTCTTACAATCAGCGGAGATGAGTGTGGTTATTGTCATCATCCATCATGGGTGTAGTTATTGTTATCATCAATGTTGTTAAGCAACCAAAATTTTAGTTTCTTTTTTTTTTTTAAATAGCATCTAAAAATATTAGTTTGTTAATGAATTCAAATTTATTAATTAATAATTATTATTTATTTTATTAATTAATAATTAATAATTATAATTATCAATCATTTAAAAACAATATTATATAATTTTAGTGATTACAACATCATTATTAATAATCATAACCGTGTCCATGTTAGATGACTATATCATGACATAAGATTTCATTATAATAAATGTGAATTACTTGGTTTTGAAAAGAATTCAGCTTTCATTCTTGAGAAGATAAGGAGAATGATCCATTTAAGACAGCATTGCCATCAAAATTCACGAATTACCTCTAAATTGTTGGATGAACCATAGAAATGATTAAGATTCTGTTTTTCTATCCTTGGATAAAATCTGTTAATTTTTAGGAATTTCAATAATTCTTTTCTTTATTCTCATGCAACCCTTCCTTGTTCAATCATTAGACTTCATACAGTCAACCTTTTCTTAGGAACCCCATTACCGTAACATGTTTGAGAGTTCTTGAAGAAACCTCTCTGCCCATTTCCATTGTCTGAAAATGTCAAAACACTGCCTTCTTTCTATCAAATTCTGAATGTTCCTTGCTTTACCTCCACGGCTCTACATTAACATATTTAATAGAATACACCAAAGAAATGGAATGGAAGCAAGCAATGAATCAACATTTCTAACCAGAAAGCCTCTGTTTTGTTCTTCTTTCTCTTTGTCCTCCAAGGTTTCTCCTGTTATAATTTGGCACCTTCATCATGGTAATTTTGTTTAATGTCGATCTTCGGTTTTTGATTATATGTTATGTTTTAAACCATGTTTTTGTACAAAATTCCTTTTAGCCATTGATCTTGTACATTCTTCTCTTCTTCTCTATATTAATATTGATTTTCCTTTCATTTCTTCCAAATATATATAAAAACTATTCATCAACCTAGGGAGATTATTTGGTTTCTTCTCCATGAAAAAATAAATTTAAATATGTTTTAAATTTCAAAGGACTTATTGCATACCTTTAATATTTTTCTTCTTTTCAAAGAAGTACATTGTTTCCAACAGAAATTCTAACAAAATGATGTTAGGAGTTACCAGTATCCTTAGATGCCAAGGACTTATACAAAACACGGTTAGATTGTTAAATCGAAATTTGCACAAAGAAGCTATTCCGGTGGAATGGAAGAAACCTGAAATTGGGTGGACTAAATTAAACTTTGATGGATCCTGCAAAGGTAAGTTAAGAAAAGCCAGCATTGGCGGTGTCTTCAGGAACCATAAGGCTGAATTTTTGCTTGGTTATGCTGAATCCATTGGAAGAACCACAAGTGTGATTGCAGAACTGGCTGCATTACGAAGAGGCCTTGAGTTAGTACTTGAAAATGGTTGGACCGATTTATGGCTTGAAGGGGATGCCAAGACATTGGTTGATATCATCGTGGAAAAGAGGCAGGTCAAATGTGCAGAAGCACAGAGGCATGTTAATCACATAAACTTAATCATACCAGAACTTAACAACTGCATTGTGACTCATATATACAGGGAAGGCAATAGGGCTGCAGATAAACTGGCTCAAATTGGACATCAGTTGGAGAAGCCTAAACTCTGGAGACACATTCCTCCAAATGAAGTTCTGCAAATTGTTAATGAAGATGCGGAGGGTAAAATCATTCTTCGTAGAAGATAATCAGATTTTTTCTCTTTGTGCATGTGCATTTCTACTAATTCATTCTTTGAATTCATTTTTTTATGTAAGATGCCTAATGTAGGCATCTTTCTCTATTTGTACATAATCAAGGACAACTATACATAAAAGTCTACCTAATTCTCATTGGAAAGGTGAGTTATTATTAGAAAATGATGCATCTAAGTTCTGACATTAGACCTACCACCGGTGGTCCCTACGTGGCCATATGAAATTGTTAATATAAATTGCAGATAAAAAAAGGGTCAAATTTTTGGTAGATTGGATCAAAAGAATAAGATAGTTGGATGTTGAGGGTTAGGCTAATGCAGTACAAGATTCGAGTACAAGAAACCAGTACAGATTCAAGTTTCTAAACACACACACACACACAAAAAAAAAAAAAAAAAAAAAAAAAAAAAAAACCCTTGAATATTTAGCTGAATCCTGAATTTAATCAATATCTTGGTGGCTGATAAAAAAAAAAAATCAATATCGTGGTGGACTGGTGACATTAGATGAGAACAGCAGTACAATGCATCAACCTTTTGCAAAGCAATATGGCAGTACAAATTGAATACAAGTTGGTGTACTGCAATCTATTGAAATGATCTATAATAGAAATTCAAACAAGTTATATAACAACATGCATATGGATCCAATGCAGCAGCGGCATAAAGTAACCCTACAGCTAGATGAAAGAAACATCATTGAGTGCAGCGTTGATGAACTCCAACTCCTTCACTAGTTACATTTGAAACTTTTCGGTTTTTGGTTATGGTGTAGGAAAATGAGAGGAGGCATCGATGAATTCCAACTCCTTCACTCATCAGCGTTGCACTCAATTATGTTTCTCTCCTTCTAGGACAATGATTTGAGGCAAATGTAACAGGTATTTCTCTTTCTCTATGTTTTCATTTGGATAGTTTCTATTTTCAGACTCCTCTGTTTTTCCCAATTTCAATATCTCCATTCAGGGTCATTCACAAAACACACATAAATTAGCACATGCACTATCCAGGCCTTCAAGACCAATAGTTTTAGTGTAAAAGAAAAAAAAAAAAATCAAATTCAACATTGAAAGCAGAGATAACTGGGCCCTCCAATCCTGCTGCAGATTCTGCTCTCTTTAGTTCATGACAGCAAACCATGAGAGGAAAATGTGAAAAAGTGAGCATTCAGATGTCACAATTTGTGCAGAGTCCTAAAGACAATTCCTTCATCTTAGGGCTCTCCTGTCCAAATTCCAAAGCACATTAAACCAGGACAAACATTCAAGTAACAACAACAGAATTAATTTAGCATATACTATAATACAATGTACACATGTTGCAGTTGACAGAATTACATTTGCTAATCGAAATGATAATTCAAAGTTTCCATCTTGAATTTCACAGATAAACAACAGCAATTCTGATGTAATGGGTTCCTTCCAAATTCTCTTATATCAGAAAAATTAGTATTATCTTTGCATAAACCAAAGTAGGTGAGACAAGGGTTTCCAGGTTGGTCGAATGCATTCTTCGAAAAATTCTTGCATAGTTTCGCCAGAACTTTTTAAACATTCAATCTTATCTCGCAATAGAGTATTAGTCTCTTGATCTAAGATTCGAAATCAAACTTGGACGCTTTATCTTTTCCCAACAATTACCATATCTGCCACTTCACTGTCCATTCCCAATAAATACACCTCTAAAAACCCCAAACCAAAAACCCCCGATTCAATTCGGTTTTTCCTCCTCAGCCTTCAAGGAGTTGTGTTTTCTCGAAAAGGGAATTGCTTTTCTGGGAAAGTTAGAACTTTTCTGGGAAAGAGGCAAACGGCGGAATGGAGGAGGAGGAGGTTCTTCTACCGGAACATCTGCGGTGCAATCGGACAGATGGGAAGGATTGGCGGTGCAATCGGCTGGTGATGGAGGGGAAAAAGCTTTGTGAGGTGCATCATATTCAAGCCCGCCGCCGACAGCGGAAGGAGGGAGTTCCGGACTCGCTGAAGCTGCAGAGAAGGAAAAGAAGGAAAAAGAAGGTTTTGGGCCGTGAGAATTTGGTTCTTGAGAAGGGTCGTAAAATTAGGGCTAAAAATGTGGAGGGGATACCCAAATTGGTGAAATTAGGGATGCCCATGAAACGGAAGCAAGTGATCGGAGAATCTGAGGCTCTTGATGAGGCAGTGAGGAAGATGAAGCTGAAGAAAGGGGATCCTCAGCTGGACCTGATAAGAATGGTTTTGAAGAGGGAAATAGAAAAGAGAAAGAAGAAAGAGATAGACGTTGAAGCGAGAAATGGTAGTGATTCTGAGGAAGATTTGATGAAACAATTGCCTAATGGACTAATGGCAATCTCCTCTAGCTCAAATTTCAACAATGAAGGTTCTTGTTCGGGTTCTGGTTCTGGTTCAAGTTCAGGTCTTTGTGTCAATGTCAAGATAGCAGAAGCTGAAGCTGATACAGCTGCAGTCACCAGGAGGCAATTCAGGTCCAAGAATATCGAGCCATTGCCTACTGGCTCATTGAAGGTGCTTTCTTTTGTATAGTTCTCTCTGCTGAACTGGATTATGTCGTGTGTGTATTATGCACTAGTTTTTATCTGTTCATACTGTTAATTCAATCTTTTCCTCTAAAGGTTGTGCCATATAAGAGGAATTTGGTGAGTTTGAGGAGGAGAAAGAGGTGTCATTGGTGTAGGAAGGGCAGTGGTCAGAGTTTGATTGAGTGTTCAAATTGTGGTCAGCAGTTCTTCTGCTTGGATTGCGTGAAAGAACGGTAAGTGATTATTCATTCTGTTTTTCTTTGTTTTGGAATGAATTTCAGATATTAGATGTAAGCTGTCATTTTTAAATACTGAGACATGCTAGATGGTCCATTTTAAGACAGAGGTGTAAGTTAATTCCTGATGTGAAACTAAATATAGGTATCCTTTAACACAAGAAGAGGTTAAGAGTGCATGTCCAGTTTGCCGTGAAACTTGTGGCTGCAAGGCCTGCTCAGTGAATCAACGCAGCACCAGTGAATGTAAGGTCTGGTGAGATCCAATATGCCTCATTTATTAGCTGCTTGCTTTTTCCCATGCTAAGTTCTGTTGCATCAACTTTTTTATAAACTGTGTCAGGACTTCCTGAGAGACAAGAACAGAGTATACAGGGTATTAAATCTTCATTACTTAACGTGCATGCTTCTTCCTGTTTTAAAACAAATAAACCAAGAACAAAGCATTGAGCTTGAAATAGAGGCAAAAATAAAAGGTACTAACAATGTCTCTTCTCAAAAAATTTCTATTTAATCATTCTTTTAGTATTCTGTGGTATTAACATATTCATTATCTGATTACCTCAAGGATGAGGTCTATGATGCTTTAATTTTTGTCACAGGCACAAATCCCTCTGATGTTCATATCCAAATAGTGGAATTTGGTGGCTATAACCGTTGTTGTTGGTATGATCTCTGTTGCTTAAAATTTGTGATGCATTAGATCATAAATATAACATGTAAATTTATTCTTTGTGTCTCTTTGGTTTCCGGAGCAGCAACAACTGCAAGACTTCCATAGTTGATTTCCACAGAAGCTGTCCAAAGTGTTCCTATAATCTCTGTTTAAGTTGTTGTCGGGAATTTTTTCAAGGGAGCTTAGCTGGAAGTGTCAAAGCACTTCTCTGCAAATGCCAAAATAGAAGGAAAGCTTGTATGCCTGGAGTCCGCCTTTCAGATAGAATATCCACAAGCACCTATAAGCAAAATAAATACAGTAAATACTTTGGATCTTCTTCATTTTTGGCTAGTTGGAAAGCTCCTGATGTTGGTTTTCAGATATTCTGTCCACCATCAAATGTTGGTGGTTGTGGCAATGGCCTTCTTGATCTAAGATGTCTTTTCCCATTAAGGTGGACAAAAGAGCTAGAAATAAGTGCAGAAGAAATAGTTGGCACCTATGAGTTGCCAGAAGCCTCTGAAACGTTCTCTTGCTGCTCAGTATGCATTGGGATGGATCATGGAGCCAATGGAATCAAGCAGTTGCAGGAAGTGGCTAGGAGAGAAGATTCAAATGATAACTTCTTGTATTATCCCACTGTTTTGGACATTCGACGTGATAACCTTGAGCACTTCCAAAAACACTGGGGTCAAGGCCATCCTGTCATTGTTCGAAATGTTCTTCAGAATACATCAGACCTCAACTGGGATCCAGGATTTTTGTTTTGCTCATATCTTAAAAACATTATTGCCAAACCTAAGAATGATGAGGAAGTAACAAAGACAACCAGTTGCTTGGACTGGTTTGAGGTTAGTGTTTAAATAGCATCTACTGTTATGTTGAAATGCTTGTTCACGTTTTTATGAAATTGTAGGACAATAGAATGGGCCCAATCTCTCTTGCACACAGACATGCATATTGTGAGGTTCAGAAAACCATGATCTTCATCATTACAAGTGTATCTGACACAGTTGTCCACTGGAATACAAACATGATTAACAGAAGGACTAACGGAGAAACACTAGCACTAGCAGTTTGGTGTGCCTTATGGTCATGTTCTCTATTTTAGAAAACTTGATGCTCAAAAGTTCTTATAGATCATATCCCTTGGCCCTGAAAGAAACTAAATTGAAACTAGATAGCGTTTTGGACCCTCTATTCTAAATCTTTACATGATCATCTGTCTTGATTTACCTTGTTATCTGGATGTTTTACTCCATCAATGTCTCTGATTTTGATGTTCGGTCTGTGGCTTATTGTGATTGATTTGGCAACTATGCTAAAGACTGCTCTTGATAATAATCTCATCAACTATTGAGTCAAATTAGTTTGGCATTGGTTTTATTGTTTTAAATGATGTAGTCATGCAGACACATGCGCCTATTCTATTTTATTGTTTTGGTATTAGGTCATGAGGGTCTTTTGGGTGTTGCATTCATTGTTTCCCTTGGTGGAAAGTGTAATCTTGTTGCATCTTATAAAAAATTTGAAGTTATATTGACATACTGAGTCACTTCAGATCATTTTTTTGCTCTTGAAGCAACTCTTCTCTTTCTCTTTTAATAAATTTATTCTCCCTTCTAATTATTGGTCTCCCTTTCTTTAGGGAAGAGGGAAGGGGGTTGGGTATTTTATATTCCTTGTGTCCCATCTCATTGCCATCTAGAATCTGAACTGTAGTTTTTAACAAGACTATTCGATATTTCAGGTAGAAATTGGTATTAAGCAGCTGTTTCTGGGGTCTTTTAGAAGGCAGAAACATACTAATACGTGTGATGAGAAGCTGAAACTGAAGGGCTCACTTTCTTCTCATCTATTTCAAGAACAATTTCCAACTCACTATGCTGAAATTATCCATGCTTTACCACTCCCAGATTACATGGATCCTAACTGTGGTCTTTTAAATATTGCTGCAAAATTGCCACAGGAAATCCCAAAGCAAGACCTAGGTCCATATCTCTCAATCTCTTATCACAGTGGCGAGGAACTTGGACACTCTGATTCAGTAACAAAACTATGTTACAATTTGCGTGATGTGGTATGTTTATTTCCATGTTAAACTTTTCTGTGGTAGCACTCAATATTTGTATCCATTTGAATTTCAATGCTAATATGATGAAAAGAACATTGTATATTATGCCCGTTTGACACAGATATTCTAATAAAACAACATATAATTGAAAGCACATCATATTGGAAGATGGTATTGTCAAGGTTTTGTCCTGATCTTGAATTTTACCAGGAACATAAACTTTTGTGACGTTTTTTTTTGTTTTTTTGGCTCCAGGTTAACATTCTGGCATATGCTACAGATTCCCCTGTATCCATGAAGCAACTTAATAGGATAAGAAAGTTGATGAAAAAGAAACAGTCTCAAGACCAGAAACAGACTAGTAAATCTACTCTTGATCAAAATGTTGCTGATAATGCAACACAAAAATCATCATCACAGGGAGAAAACAAGGAAGTAGGATTGCATGATACAATTGGAAAAGAAATGCATGCCCATGAGATAACTGCAAAGTCATCCCAATTTGCTACTGAAGATCATGGAGGACATTATTTGGGTTTCAAAAATAGAGATATTTCATCTGATATGGAAGATGGTTCTGACTCTGATTCTGATTGTAATTCTAGCACTGAAACCCTGGTACTCCCCTGCAGTACAGAAAGTCTCAACTATTCTAGGAAGGAAAATTTGGCCAAGTCTTGCAGTGCTCAATGGGATGTTTTCCGCAGACAGGATGTCCCAAAACTTATGGAGTACATCAGAAAGCATTCCAATGAGTTAAATCAGCTGTATGGCTTCCGTAAGCATGTAAGTTCTTAGATAAGCATGATATATTGCTAGCAGAATGGACGTTTTTCTAGTTTAACTGTCCCCTGCTGCAGGTGGTTCATCCAATTCTTGATAAAAAGTTCTTTCTCGATACTATTCATAAAACCAGGCTTAAAGAGGAGTATGGCAAGTTCTCTAACATCAACTTGTTTCTTGGTTCTATTAACAAATAACCTTACTAAAATTTTGCAAACCTCCAAATTGCTTCTAGGAATAGAGCCCTGGTCTTTTGAGCAACATGTTGGAGAAGCTGTTATTATTCCAGCAGGCTGTCCATACCAGATTTGGAATGTTAAGGTAATTTCTAATACAGAAACTCAAAGGTTTGCATTTAGTTCTCTCTCCTTTTTTTTTTTTTTTTTTTTTATCTCCTTCTGCTAAGACTTTTAAGCATATTTGTAGATTGATTGTATATGAAATATTCACTAATCACAATTCATCTTTACAGTTAAATATGAATCTCTGATTACAACATTGCTTCCTAATATTCTCTTTCTATTACATGTAGTCATGCGTTAATGTGGTTCTGGACTTTATTTCACCGGAGAATACTAATGAGTGTATCCAATTGGTTGAAGAACTTCGTCTGCTTCCAGAAGACCATAAAGCTAGATCTGATATGTTTGAGGTAACTTTGTATTCACATTAACAATTTCCTATATTTTGCATATTTTAAATGCAAACCTGGTGAACATCTTAAATTGTTTTCACTTTTGCTGCTAAAACAGGTGAATAAGATGGCTCTCTACGGTATTAGTACCGCAATCAAAGAAATTCGTGAGCTTACAGTTGCACAGTAAGTTTCAATTCCATGTAGACCATGGCTTGTTGCAGTGTAGCTCTTGAGCTGACACATTTTTTCAGGGAAAACACTGTGAATCATCCCTGTTTAGTTCCTTGTTCTCTGAGTAAATTTTATTTACTTGAAAACAAGAGATTAGCTAGCAAGCAGCTATATTCAGTTGATAACCAATTTCCCATGATACAGGAGCAGTGCTGGTGATTGCTAGACGCCATGAACCAACTTGTGGCAACACAAAAGAGAAATACTCCCATGGAGTTGCAGGACTCATATGCCTGCATTCTTTCCATTCATTGTCAATAGCAGTCAGGAATTGCAACCATTTTCTGACCGTGCAAGTAATTGTAAATGTTGTCTGTAATATGGATCATCAGTTGATGCATACAACCTAGGATTTTGGAATACCATGTTAACCCAGCATTGTATTTTCTCATTTTCTGCAATTTAGATTCCTGTTTCTCCGAATAATGCTTTTGCCAAGCAACTGTTTCTTTACCAAACACGGGGTATAGGTAAGCAGTAGACCTGGCAAACAGGTCAGATTAGGTAAGTTCGGATTAAGTCATTTCAAATTTGAGTTGTTTAGATTAGGTCATTTTAGATATCGGGTTAAAGAGATTGACCCATAACATATCTACATGGGTTGCAGATTGCGTTGGTGGAATTAACTTTTAAAAAATTAAAATTAAAATTTTTTTATATTTTTCTCTATTTTTCTTTAATAAAATCTAATATTAATTAATTATTTAGTTAAAAAATTTATTACTAATTAACTATTTAGTTAGAAAATTTTATTAAACATTAATTTTCATTTCATAATTCAATTTTTTCCAATCTAAAGAAAAGAAAAGAAAAAGATTGGTGATTATATAAGTGGAATTAAAATATATGTCAAATATATAATACTTATACAATATTTAAATTTCATAATTTCATAAATGTATTAGCCTTCATTAAAAGAAAAGATATGAAGGATTTGAGTTTAAAAGACAAATCCAATATATATTAATATCTAGTGCATATTGAATATTTATAAGAGTATTATAAAAAAAAATATAGTTCTATTTAATATTTAATAGGGTATTATACAAAAAATATAGTCATATTCAATATTAAAGTTTAAAAGGCAAATTTAAAATATGTCTAACCAGATACAAGAAGAAATTAGATCGGAATTGATTTTTATTAATTAGGAACAAATTATTAATTAAGAACAAATTAACAACTAAGAACAGACTTTGTTCTTGATATTCTTGCCTTTGTACTTTTAATGATTATGAAGGTACCTCAACCACTAGATTTTGATTTTCAGTAGGCATCTTGCTTTTTATTTTTTAAAAAATGATTTTTTTTTACGATATTATATGATATAACTCACTATGTGCCATCTAATCTAATTTTTTACACAAATGCCACCAAAGAGAAGGATTATAGAGTTTGAGATGAAGAAGAAAAGAGCAAGGGTGGAGAAGAGGAAAAGTTGAAAGAAAGTGAAATTGATGAAAGGTTAAAGTTTGAGTACTTTATTTATTTCTAATTTTAGGATTATGAAATTAAAATTTTAACATTAATTTTTAAGTAATATAATAAAAATGAATAAAAAAATTCAGATCATTTCAGATGACCCGACACACCCATGACCGAACCCATTTGGGTTCAGATAATTTCAATTTGGATTATTTCAAATTTCGAATTAATATATAAGACTCATAAACTCTACCCATAACAAATGGGTTAAGCCAGATTTTCGAATTGAGTCCTATTTTGCCAGGTCTACTAAGCAGCCAATGATAATTGGTTTTTCAAGCATAAATCTCTGGAAAAAATTAAAAGAAAATTAGTTCCAAACTAATTATTTCTTTCCTCTCTTGTTCCATCTTTTTCATTGTCTTTGCCTGTGAAATATAACGTCCATATGCAATCACAACATAATTACAGAATTGTGAATGAAACTTCACAATTTCTCAAAATTTCAGAGAATAAATGAAATGTTAATGTTATTATTTAGGACTAGTGTATCCTGTGGTCTAGTGGCTATCAAAATTGTTTATCAGAACATATGATTGAAACAAACCATATTTTGGACATCCCTTGAAGGAAGTATTCCAAACCACTTTTCTTTAAAAAGTCTCAGGGAGCCATCAGCCCCTCAATTGTGTAGGCGAGATCCTTTGCCCAGTCAGCTTTAAGTAGCAGTGTCTGTAATGTGTTCATCACATTGTATCCTGGATCGAGTTTCCTCTGCCAACCCTGCAAATTCAAACAAGCAACAAACACGTAGAAAATAAATAAAATCAATTATCAAGACGATGCCAATTACTAACCATTTCAGAAGTAAACTTGTTCCTGCAATTATTATGATACTGACAATAGATCTCCTTTAGAAACAAGTAAAACATCCCAATCACCATGTTTAGTATTTTTACTATCTACCGTATCAATTTATAATCTGATTGTCAAACTTTAAATAATATATGAATAGAAATATCAGAAGAAAATATACAGAACTGAGAAAGAATTTACCTCAAGAACCAAAGTTGTGACCAGTACAGTGCATACGTTGCCATCAACATTGACTTTATGGCGCCTTACTTTCTC
>BPVZ01000089.1:498060-519888 GCA_020521535.1 Rubroshorea leprosula
ACGGTGGGACAAGATTTTACACAAGAACACAGAATATGATACCCAAAGTCTACTTATCCACCATTTCTTTTTGCCTTTTCTAATGAATTGGATAGAAAGGAACAAGTAACCATTACAAAATTAAATTCCACTTATCCATCTGAGATGAATCATATCCACAAAATAAAACCTGGAAAAGAGGCAGAAATGCAAAGGCCGTGACCCAGTTGACATGCCCACCTCTTTTTCGTGCGTACCCAACTCCAACGTTGCGGAAATCAGTTGTGAGTGCGGTTTTGGGTCACCGAAAGGTCATGCATTAAATTCTTAATATCACAGAGGAAAAGAAACCTGTGATGACTTGATTCTCCACTTGGGACAAAGTTGTAGATTTGGATTTTGAAGTGATGTATAATTTTCCTCTGTTTCAAAGGATTGTTTTCTAATGAAATTGTCACTTGATGGTGGTGGTGGTGCTGGCGGCCAGTTTATGTTCAGCCAAATTACTATATATCAGTTCATAGTTTTATAATTTAGACTATAATAGATTACAAAATCATAATAATCAAATTAAGAGTTAATATTGTGCAATCTAATACTATCTGAATAACACAAGTTTTTCAATACTATACTTGTTATGTATGTTGTGGTGCTGGAAGATTCTTTTTTATCTCATCTTTCACTTAAAATTTGTAATAAGATGCCCTATGTTGAGCAACAAATTGGGATGCAATTTTCTTGTTTTGTCTTTTCTTTCTTTTTTTCTTTCTTAAACAAAATGAAAAGTATAGATTATCTATGAAGATAAGTAACTAATATTTAGTGCATGCAATATGTGCCAACAAAATGTCGTTCATCAGTTGTCTAATTATGCAATTTTGTAATGGATTTCTGTTATTAAGTTTCTTCCTTTAGGACACTGCGAGAATTTTGTGAGGAAATTGGTGAGATTGGAAAGTGAAGGTTGCTCGCACCTTTTCTCTTCTAAAGGCGAAATCTCTGGTTCTGCCACCGTACGTAAACGCAAATAACACTTGATGAAGAAGCACCTCAAATTGGTGTTCTTTTTCCTCTTCTTTCCTACCTGCTTGCCAAAGATGCTCTCTTAAGTGACATCCAAGATGCATGGCATAGGATCCTTCTTTGTTGTCTAAACCCAAGTGGAACTTCCACTTTCCACATGAATTATGCTTAGAGATCTACTTTTCTTGATGCTCTTGTCATTGTTTGCAACTTCTTTTTCTCCAAGGAAATGCTTATGTAACCATTGATATTTTCACAATAATTTGCCTCATACTACAAGTAGTAGTATTATTAAACTAAAATTCAACTACAAATTTTAAGTAACCACCATTTATCCCAAAGAAAGAGAATCCATTATTTTTTTTCTCAACAAAAAATAATCTTTATTAATAAAAGTACAAGGGATACTCTAAACCTATTAACTAAGAAATAATTTCTACATTAGAATTCACCATGTTGAAGACACTGCTAAGGTCAAGTGCCTTAAATTCCTATTTGGTTTAAAACGAATGAAGGAAAAATTATTGCAACCAATGCTCTCCCCTCCCCTCCTTTTCATCTGTTTCTTGCAAACAAAACGAGCTATTACAACACACAAAATGCTCCTCAACAGAATGGACTCTGTTGGCGTTTTATTATGGCATTATTATTTCAATTGCAAACCATGAGGGTGCTGAATTAAAATTCAAACTGAGAGAAATTGAATAATCATAAATATCATTATGACAACAAACCAATCAACCAAATCATTTGACCTGCTGAATGAGCCTCACCCAGGACAATCTTGTTTTTTATAAAGAAATGTTCATGACGCAACACTCAGAAAACTAGTACATAGATAAACCCTGAACCAATCTATATACCATCTTGTTGACACTGAAACCATTAGGGTGTGATGTAGAAATACTAAAAAAAAAAAAAAAAAAAAAAAAAAAAAACACAGAGAACCATAATGGATTACACATTCTTTGTGTTTCCTTTGCGCATCTCCAAGCCTCCATTAGGGTGATCAAGGTCATCGACAAATCGTGACCAGTACCAGTGTGACTTCCATACTAGAGCCATCTCTTCAATTGGAATGTTCTTGGTCTCAGGGAGGAAGAGGTAGACGAAGGCTGACATCACCAAAACAAAGAAGGCAAAGAAGAGGAACAGACCAAACTTCAAATGGCAGAGCATTGTCAAGAAAATTTGTGCGATTAAAAATGTGAAAAGCATGTTGACGGAAACATTGATACTCTGAGCAGCTGAACGGATTTCCAACGGGAAAATTTCACTAGGCACCAACCATCCTAGGGGTCCCCAAGACCAAGCAAATGCAGCAACATAGATGCAGATGAAAAGTACCACAGCAATGGCATACCACTTAGGCAAATCACCAGGGTTTCCATCAACTCCAAATTTAGCACCAATGCAAGCAGCCACAACAACCTGAAAATTAACAATAGAGAGTCAAGCACCACAATCATTGAAACTTGCAAACTCAAAAAGAATTACCAAAGCCAATTAGGTACCTGGCAGATTAACATTTGAGCTCCACCCTCGAGGAAAAGGAACCTTCTTCCCCACTTATCAACACCATAAATTGAGACTAAAGTCGCAATAACATTAACAGTACCAGTGATCACAGCAGACATAAGCGAAGCATCGTTCTTAAATCCAATTGTATTGAACAAAACAGGCGCGTAAAACATGATAACGTTAATCCCGGTAAGTTGTTGAAAGAATGGGATTAGGATAGCCACAGTAAGATGAGGCCTGTACTTCCTTTGGAGCAAATTTCTCCAGGGATGTTCCACCAGCTTTGATGCTTCGCTAGCAGCAACAAGATCATCAAACTCCTGATCAACATTGTCAACTCCACGGATTTGTCTAAGTTTCTCTTTGGCCTCAATTGATTGGCCACGTTCAATCATGGAGTTGGGTGTGTCCGGAAGGACTAGTGATCCAACTGTGATGATAATTGCAGGCACCATCGCACCACCCAAGCTCAGCCGCCATCCCCAACCACCTTTGATCTTAGAAAAGAAATAGTTCAACACATTGGCAACAAGGATTCCGACCGTGATGGACAATTGGAAGCCTATGTTCAGGGCTCCTCTGTATTTGTAGGGGGCCATCTCGGACAGGTAGAGTGGCACAGACTGTAATTATCACAATATTAAATTCTAAATTATGTAATTAATTATTATTAAAAAAAAAAAAAAAAAAAAAAGAGCACGCCTTGTTGGGTTCCATATGATGGATTTGGATTAAAAACAATTTTTTTTTCCTTCTTCG
This sequence comes from Rubroshorea leprosula, assembly GCA_020521535.1. Taxonomy (NCBI): domain Eukaryota; kingdom Viridiplantae; phylum Streptophyta; class Magnoliopsida; order Malvales; family Dipterocarpaceae; genus Rubroshorea; species Rubroshorea leprosula. Next base: position 501,343 of record BPVZ01000089.1, read on the forward strand.
GATGAACGTCGTGTTAATATAATGAGATAAAGACGTTATTATAATTCAATTTCATATTCAATGCTTTTGCATCAAACGAGTAAAGAGTCGCGGAGAAATGGAGCAAAGAGATGTTACGCAGAGAAAAACGTGTAATTTCTGATTCTGACCCACAAACCAATTAACTCTTTTCCCACTTGTTTGGATACTAAGAAAATATGATTTTTCATGAGTTTTCAGATCTAGAAGCTGAGTTCAAAAAGGTAAATAAACCGAGAAAAAGTGAGAAACCAATATTTGGATTGGAAACCGGTCAGAAATTGTCTGATGTTTTGACGCCCAAAAGCATTAAGAAAATAGATCTGAAGAATTTGGATTTAGCAAAACGGAAAACAAAATAAAGACATCAACTTTTTGTGTCTGTTTTCAGACACCACATTTCTTGGTGTCTTGGAATGAAACAAAGACGAAACAAGAATCCCAAAACATACGACCAGATATCTCCACACATATAAAGATATTAAAGATTCAATTTTTTTAAGGCATTTAATTTACCTGATTAGCGAAGCCGATGCCGAAACCCAATAAAATTCTGCCGACGATCAACATCCAGACTGCTTTGGCGAAGCCGTTGATGAGAGCTCCGGCAAAGAAGAGCAAACCGCCGAAGAGCATGGAGAGTTTTCTCCCGAGTTTGCGCGTCACGATGGAAGCCACCAGCGACGACAGAAGCGCCGCCAGGTACAGGGACGACGTGAACAGGGTCAGCGTCTCACTGTCGTATTGACAGTACTGGTTTGTCGACTTGTTCCTTTGCTGCCGTTCGTAGACCGACGGGAAAAACTTCCTCAGAAACGTCGGCATCGTCGTAACCCCACCTGCCGGAATCATTCACCGTCAGGAAAAACAGAGCAAAACACAAGAAATCATTGGATCTGTACAGATAAATACCTGAAATTCCAATATCATAGCCGAAAATTAAACCACCCATGGCCGCAACCATACATGTTACGAGGACATAGGGAGTAAGTCTTCCGGGGTACTCGGTGCCATTACCACCAGTCGGGACAATTCCGACGGCCGGCATTTTTCCTCTTTCTAAACAGACCAAACAGGGGGAGAGAAGAGAAAAATGTAAGATGAGAAGAATGGAAATGAAGAGATAAGAGGAATGCAAAGAGACGAGGATAGAGCTTTTGTAGCAGAATGAGAGGAGGATTTATAGAGGAGATTGTCGAAAATTCTTCAGGGGAGTAAGGATAAAATGTTGAGCTGTCAAGAAAATATTAATAAAAAATATCCACCTTCTTAATAGTGATATACTGCATTAAAAATATAAAAATATATATATATATTTATAACATAATAAAATAAGTTGTTACACAAGAGATTTATAGTAATAGGGGATGATTAATAATAATTATATGATAAATTTATATTTAATTTTTTAATTCAACAATTATAAATCATATGGTATGTAAACTCTTAATTCAAGAGTTGGATTTCGAATTTTTTTGTCTCTCAAAGTTGTAACCCTTCATAAAATTATATAATAAATTTAATAAAATTAAATTTATATTATATTTTATATATTTAATAATAATAATTAAATATTTTAACATTTTAAATTTTAAAATGTTTTAATTTTTTTTCTAAGATATTATTGTAATCAAAATTTTAGTTGAAAATTTTTAATTAGAAACAATTTTCATTTTTTTATTTTATTCTAAACAAAATAAATAAAAAATAAAAAGACTTTCTATATTAGGAATACAACTAAATTCGAGAGATTATGATAAAATTAAAATAAAAATTTTTTTATTCTTTAAAATATGAAAAATAATTATTATACTGTAACAATCTTTTTTATTTAAAAATTTATCTATAATATTATATATATTTATTTAGTAATAGTTTTTTTTTTGTATATTGAGTATTAACTGCTTTATATTACAAAAATTTGAATTTTTAATCTAATCTCAAATCAAAAATTTTAAATTAATAAATACTAATTTTGATTAAACTCTTACTAATATTTAATAACAATACATCATTATATTATAGTATTAAAAAATGAAAATTCCTTTAAATGGTGTTTAAATTAATTATTCATATGAAACTTATAATTAATAATAATATTTAACAATTAATAATTCCTATTATTTAAAACTTAAAGTATTTAATTTATTAAATTACAACCAGCACCTTATCTTGTAGTTGTTTTTGGAAACTCTAAAACAAACGACCCCTTAGTCGTAACTCTCCCCACATTTTCCACCGTTCGATCCGAGATGGTCTAACAAAAAGTCAAAACTTGTTGAAAACAGCGTTAATTAGTTCGTTTTATCCTTACGGTAACAAGCGAACATCATCAGAGATGATGTGTCGGCGATGTATGACAGCTGGAAGTAGGATTCTAGATATGCCACGTCAGATATTACTTTATGCTGACTAGATAAAACCTTCTTCTGCCTAATGACAAATTTTGGATAAGGATGGATTAATGTCATTGCTATGTGGCAAGTCGGCGTTGATTGAAAGATTAAGAAAACCCGTGACTTAAAAAGTGCATCAGAGCAAAGTTTTGGCATGTGAATCAGAGATAGATACGATATGAGTAAATTGAGATAATATGCCTCCTTACCAACTTTAAACGTATGTTTAGATTAAGGAGAATAAAAAACAAGATAAAAAAATATTTTATTTAATTATAAAAAAATTACAGGGGAGAGAAGAAAAAAATGTTATTTACTTTATTTTTTAATTAAAGTATTTATTTAAATAAACAAATAAGAGACAAAAGGCAGAAAATGATGAGAAAAAATTCTTCTTTCTTCTCTTTTATCTTTTTTTTTTTCCAATTTAAATATAAGGTAAAGAGTGTTGAGGAAAAAAAGTATATATAATTATATAAATTTTATTAGTATTTTTTTATATGAGTAGAGGATGTTTTTAGATCTTTAAATTTGATAATAAATTTGTTTTAAAAAATAAATATATAAATTTTTTAAAGATATATTTATTAAATGACAATAATGATAATGTAAAAAATAATAATTTTAATTGTAAAATTTTTATTTTAAATAGATAAAGTAAAAACTTATCACATAATTTAAAATTTTTAAAGATTCATATTTTTAAATAAAAATGATAAAATTAATATACTTTTATAACATTTTCTCTGTGTTTGGTACGCAATTTTATGATAAAAAAAACTTTTGGAGAAACCACACAAAAATTATTTTTTGGTTTAACCTATGAAATTTCATTTTTAAGCATATAAATTTAGGGCACAATATAATTAATTATAAAAAAAAGGTAATTAATTATGTCACAACTTTTTTAAGAAATTACTTTTCTAAGACTTTTTGTCAAAAACAAATGATATAATCTCTTTTAAAAAAGAAACAAGTGATTATATGAGATATAATTGCATATTTCCTTTTTTATATAATTGATTACCCTTCTTGTTTTTCTTTTTTTCTTTTTTATTTTTTATTACCTTCTTGTTTGTAATCAATTATATTATGCTTAGATTTACGTGTCAAAAAAATTAAATTTCCTAGGGAAGGTCAATTATTTGTGTTTCTTTTTTAGATTCTGTTTTTCAAAAAATTATATCCCAAATACACCTTTAAACAAAGATAATTTTGAGATAATTTTTTATATTATTTTTAAAATATATTTTATATATTATTTAAATAATTATTTTTTTATTTATATAAAATTTATAGCATTAAATATATTTATTTAATAATATATAAAAATTATATCAAAAAATAATATAAAAAATTATTCCTATAATACAATTTCACCCTTAAAGTATGTCTAATTCAAGAGAAATTGAGATGAGGATAGAGACGAATCCTTTGACTGATTAAATTACATTATTTCTCAACGTTATTAAAAAGCATATTTAGTTTAAAAGAATTTATTTTATTTTTTACTTTTAGTTCCTTCAAAATTTCTCAAGTTATCCAAATAGGGGAGGCCCTCCCACTAAGCAAACCCTTAGTTGGCCCAGTTTGTGTCTTTAATAAACTAATAATTGATTTATAAAATTTTATATAAATAATGTTATGAATACTCAACATGGGGCTGAATCTGGACTTGAGTAGTGTGGAGTAATTTTATTTTTTATTTTTTAAAAAATAAAGGCTGAATGCGCTTAACATTTCTCATTTCATATTTACCTTTAGTTAATTAATATTTAAATAAAAGTATTTATCCATAAAAAAATAAGTGTATTTATTATAATATGCATTTTAATTTATTTATAAAATAAAAATACAATAATTAAATAACATTTTAAAATTAAAAAGAGAATAATTAACTTTAAATGTTTAAATTAAAAATTAAACAAATAAAGTTGAACAAACATAATACAATGATACTAAAGTAGAGGTATAGTTATGGTTATCAATAAAAATATTAAAATTATGTTAAAAATATAAATTTTTTTACTTTAATTATTAAAAATAATTAATAATATTTATTATTTATAAATTAAAATTAATTTGTAATTTTTTTTTAAAATAAAGTTACAAATATGAGAGAAGAGGGATTCAAACTCCAAACTTCGAATTAAAAAAATGTATTTTATAAACCGATTTAAAATTGTTAGATCGTGAAGCGTAAGTGATAAATTAATTTGTAATTAATAATTATAGACATCATAATTATTTATTTTTAAAAAATACAATTCCATTAACGAGCATAACTACAGTACCCAGGCCTCAGTATTTTCTTTATCCTCGATAATTTAAATTTTTAATAAGGGATATTGTGCAGATGACGTCACTTTTTAAAAACCATTTTTTACGAAGGATTTAGTTGTCTTGTCCGTTCCTGGAGTCGCGGGAAACAGGTACTCTGAGCTCAGCAGGTTTGCTTTTCTGACATCCGTACTCCCGGAATCATCGAAATGGTTAAGAACCCACAATAAATGGTTGGAGTTAATATACTGTTTTAAAATAATTGTTTTTTTTTATTTTAAATTTATTTTAAATTAAATGTTATTCTTTTAACTTTTTTAAATAAAAAATATTTTTTGTTTTTAGTTTTATTTTATTATTTATTTCTTTTAATTAATTATTTTATTATAAAAAAATTTATTTTATCTTTTATTAATTTTTGTTAAGAATAATATAAATAAATAATTTATACATTTTTAATTTAAAGAAAAAATAAAAAAAGATAGTTATTATGATATAAAAGGAATAAATTTTTAATTTTTTTTTCAATATATACCCTTTAGATATATGTTAAAAATAAATAACAATATCTCACCCCATTCGCATGCTATATGACTTAAATTTAGCATTTCTTATTTTCAATTAAATGAGATGATTAATTAATTATTTAGGTCGTTGACAGTAATTTTAAAGTTTTTAAACATAAATTTTAAATAAAAATGTGATAATTTATATGAATAATAATTTAAAATATTTTTTTTCTATATAATTCATTTTAAATATTTTTATTTGATAAAATATTTAAATTATTATTTATATAATATGTTAAGTTTTTATTAAAAATTCATATTTAAAAAATCAAAAACTCATATTAAAATTACTAAAAATAAATAAAAAAATATGTTTTAAAATATTAATTCTGTTTAGTTTGACACCAAAAATAATTTAATCATTAGTTAATAAATAATAAAATAATTAATATTTACTATTTAACATATTAAAAGTAATCTATATATTAATATTTTAAAATACAATAATGATTGTTTACCAAAAAAAAGAATTTATATGACTTTAACAATTTGTTGGGCAACGTACTAGTAAGATGTTGATCCAATTAATATCTATTCACAAAAAAATTTTAATTTAAAGTTAAAGTGAGGGATTTAATTTTTTATCATATTAAATGATTTACTTTTTAATGAATAAAAAGAAATGAAATTGTGTGAAGATTAACCATTTCTCGGACTACTTTTACACATTGCAACTAAAATTTTGGGCACAAGCAGCCCTCTAACTTTGATTATCGAGACTTCGGAATATTAACATATTTTAACATTAAAATATTCGGATGTTTAATGGCATTTATGATATAGGTGAGACACACTTAAATTTTAGAGTAGTGTTTTTGTGACACTTTTAATTATTAATAATATTTTTTTAATTGTAAAATGCATATTAGTTCTAGAAAAATTAGATTTTTAATTTTAAATGATATCATTTTATTTAATTAGAATTTAATTTAAAATTTATAAATTTGACTTATTAAATGTTGATATTTGTATTTAAAAATTAATTATATTAAAATATATAATTAAGTTTAAATTTAAGTATTAATATTTAATGTAATGAATTTAAAATTTTAAAATTAAATTTTTAGTTTTCAAATACAAGTTCAAACTCTAATTTTTTTAAAAGTAAAAATTTATATGCATTATCCTCCTATTTTAATTGACCATTAAAAAGATTTTACTTTAACTATTAAAGGGAGGACAATAACTCTACTCTAAACCTCTTTCATTATATATTTGAAATTAAATATTTTAATATTTGTAATATTAAAATATCTTAATTTTACTTTTTTATTGTTTATTTTTACTGTAATATACTTTATTTATTGTAATATTTGTTTTAAAAATAATATTTATTTTTCATTTTTTCATTTAAAGACTTATAGATAATTTATGTATTTAATTATATTATTTTCTTAAAAAATAATATAATAAAATAAGATTTTGGTGATATATTAATTAATTAAAATAAATAAATAATGATATTATTAAAATAAAAATATAATTATTTATACTAACTTTATATTTAAGTTAAGGAAAATAAAAAAAGAGGAAAAGGGGATTATTTCCCTTTATTTTCTGTCCTTTTCTCTCATTTATTCAGATATATAATTAAATTTAAAAAATAAAGTAAAAGATATACTTCTATTCTCTCCTTTAATTTTTTTATAATTAAATAAAAAAAATTTACTTTTTCTTTTTTCTCTTTCATTTTTTTATCTTATAAAAATTAAAAAAAATAACTATTAATTTAAAATAAATTTAAAATAAAAAATTAACAAATATTTTAAGACAGCGAAAGTAGACGTGGTTACGTGGGAAAAGAAGGAAGATTGTGGGATTCTTCAATATATTCACCTAGTAAACCAAATATCCACTGTCTGCGAAAGATTAAAAATATATATATATATATATATATCCATATCTTTTACTTTTTCTTATATTAGAGGGAACTTTGGGAATGGGGTTAGGGAGAAAGACCAAAGCACTGCTGTGACGCTGTCGGACGAACCTTGCACAGCTGCACAGGCACAGCCCAGGCCCTCTCTTCCAGCACTTGTCAGGTGCACTTTTTCCTGCTGCTCAAATGCACAGGTGCAAATATTATATCAAGAGGTTATTTGATGTGATTTGTAAAAATTTTTATTTTTTAAGTATTATTATAAGTGATAAATTTAAATTTTTATTAAAAAAATAAAATTTTAATTTTTAAAAATATAAAAAAAGTGAGTGAAAAATAAGTAAAAAAATTTATAAAAATTTTAAATTTAAAATTTTTAAATTTTTACTATTTAAAAATTTTTTAAAATTAAAAAATATTTTAAAATATAAATTTTTAAAAAAAAATTAAATATATAAATTATAAATAGTATTCAAAAACTGAAACCCAAAAACTGATCCAAACATTGATCCAAACATGCCCTCAGTCCATATTCCACTTACAATGTCTCTACCATGACTTCATGAGAGTGATTTCTCATTGGTCAAGTCACGGTCCTCGTGGAGTGTTTCCTAAAATTTTTTTAATTTTTGTAACAGTTACATGGAACTCAAGAAATTTGTCTCTTTTGTAATAATTGAGGTCAGAAGACCCAGGAGCCAGGCGTCATTGATCATTCAAACCCAGTAGAGAGCTGTGTGAGTCAGGCAATTTGAAATTTTGGAACAAGTTATTAGACGACAGTCTAATAATTTTGAACATACAAATTTCTTTTCTTTCATTTATTTTTTATTTATAATTTTAAAATGTAATTATTATATTTTTTATCCTACTTAATATTAAAAAATATAAAATTTATAATTAATTTTATAATCAATATTATGTAAATTATTTTTTAAAAATTATTTTTAATACTAATTAATATTTTATATATAATAATTATACTTTCAAAGTACAAATTAAAAAAAACTATTTATTTTTAACTAATATTTGAACATATAATAGTTTATAAAACATGTGAGTTTTTAATGTATGAGTTTAAAAACAGTGTTATTTTGAATTTTTAAAGTGTATGGGATTTTAAAATGCTGAAATTATATGATTTTAACTTTTTTTTAAAAAAAAGTTTGAAAGTCATGATGTCTAGCATTTTAAATGTTAAAATTTTTTATAAAATATTTAAATATTTTTAATAAATATTTTTTTATATTGATTTATTAAGAATATTTTTACTCATATTTTTACTCATATTTTTTATTATCATTTTTGTTACTTTAATTATCAAAATGTCTTAATTTTTTACTTATATTTTTTATTATCATTTTTATTATTTTAATTATCAAAATGTCTTACTTTTTCTTATTTCCTATTCTTTAATAAGGGTCCAAACTAATACGGATTTTACTCTATTATAACATTGGCGGAAAATAATTTTGTTAAGTTTGGAGAAAGAAAAAGAAAGGAAAGGTTAATAGGCTCTACCATTTTTGGAGACAAGCAATGTGGGGTCCCAAGAAGTTTTTAGGTGCTGATTTTATCTTTTTTTTGGAGAGGAATTTTTTTGGAAAAATGAAAAACATTACCATTTTCCTTAAAGAGACTTAAATTTTAATATAAATCAAGATTTTTGTTGCACATTATTAACTCACTTGAGATTATTGGTGCTTTTAAGAGCTGATTTGTTTAGCAAAGATTTTGATTATATCATGTTATTTGATAATAGAATGATTTATGTATGTTTATAATTAAGACATACTACACAAATTTAAAGTATAGGTTTAAAATTTAGTTTTTAATCTGTTATGCAACGAGCAAAAAGGTTCTCGATTGTAATCTTCCATAACTTTGGGGATTATGGGGGTCCTTCGAACTAATTACACTGTTCCCACGTGCCTACTCGGACAAACATGAAACATGATTGGTGGGGCCACACTCACATGGATTTGTTCGTATTTTACCCTTTTGGGGCTTCAGCCAGTCAATCTACTTGGTTTTTTTTTATTATTGATAGGTGATAAATTTAAAAATTATTTTAAAAATAAAAATAAAAAGTAATTAAAAAAATTATAAAAAATTTAAATTTGAAATTTTTAATTTTTATTATTTAAAAATTTTTTTTAATTAAAAAATATTTAAAAATATAAATTTTTTTTTAAAAATTTAAATTTATGAAATATAAATAATATAAAAAAATGAAATCAATTGGGGAAGTTACAGCTAACGGAACCTAAGTCAGCGGCCCGTCCGGCGTTCGCCACCGCCAATCCCAACCGTTCCTTCATCTGGTCACATTTGCGCCGTCTTAACGGTGATAAGATTTAAAATCTTAAACCCCTTAATTTATTATTATTATTATTATTTTATGCTTATAATAATAAATTATATGACCAGGAGAAACTTACTAATAAATAACAATTAATAATTTTTTTATAAATCTCTTTTTATCTATTTTAAAACTTAAATTTAAAACTTTTCAATAAACCATCTTTAATTTTTATTTTAGAATTAATAATTCTATTTTCTAATGATATAAGATTTGAACTTAAAATGTCTTAAAATTTCATTATTTTGCATAAATAGTTAGCAATTTTCACCTTATTATTAATTTAAGATAAATTGACAAAAATGCATTAAATTTGCTAGAGTCTAAATTGGCGGTGAACGCTATCTCCATAGTCAATTTGATCAAATAGGTCAAAGGAATCAACATGAAATCCGAATGCATATATACCCCCTATATTGTTGGCAAACAACGAAAAAAAAAAAATCATGCTTAAGTTATCGACAATTCGGTCTGCGATCTTTTCCTTCTTTTATAAGCACAATATTGGATAAGAGAGAAAACAAGGAGAGGAGAGAAAAGTAGTAAGTACCATTGACATTGAGGAGCAACCGCGTATATTGATAAGAATTACAGCAAATGTGTTGACAGATAATGAAGCAAGATTGGGCGGCGCGCAATTTGTATATGATGTCGACTCCCCCCAATGAACAAACCCTCAAAAAGTTGGAAAAAGAGGAGAAAATTTGTCAACCAAAACTTGAATTCATGGGGAAGGAAGACCAAAGGCATTACCACCTCTCCATTGTTAAATAAGATAAAGATGGTGCGTCTTATTTCGTGCATGACTTTGTTTGGGACTTTGGGTGTTCTGTTCACATGACCTCAGCTGCCATGTAAGCTAAATAAAATTTAATGACTTTGCGGTGTTCATGGTTTTTCTGCTTTCAATTTTTATGCTCATCAATTTGCTTTTTGATGTTCATCAATTTGTAAATTTATCAATTGTACTTGAAACGTAGGAGGTTGTATTTTTGCATTTGAAAGGGTTTTTTTTTTTTTTTAGAAGAAGGCAATATGGCCAATATTTTTCTGATATTCTGACATATGGTCACGTGATACGTAATTTTGAACACCAAATTGATGTATATTTGCATTTGAAGATTTTTTTTTTCTCAGAAGAAGTCAAATTATTTAACAAAAATTGCAAATAAAAAAAATAATCTAAAAAATAATCTAAATTTTTGTATAAAAACTTCATTAATTTGGGGTATATTTGATTTGGGGAGGGAAGTGGAGATAGTTGCTCTATTTACTTGTAAAAAAAAAAAATCAGAGAAAAAGGAAGGGACAGGGAAGGAAATGGATGGATTTGAGAAACTCATATTCCGTTTAATATGATTGTAATTTTTTTGTTCTTAATTTTAGTTTTTATAAATTTTAAAACTATTAAAAACTAAAATTAAAAATAAAAATAACAATTTGTTTAAAACAAATCTTAACATTGACAACAAAAATATCAATTTATTTAACAGCATTAAAATGATTTTTTCTTATTTCTTTATTAATTATGATAGTATATTACAAAAACATATAAAAATAAACAATTTTTTTATTTAAAATTACAAAAAACTCTAACTGTAAAATTTACAAAATCCAATATTTATAAATGTAGTCTTAGTTATGATTAATTATTAGTTTTGATACTATTATAACTTTCTTGTTCTTATTATTAATATAAAAGAACATACCAAGTGGTGTAATATAATATGGGATTTATCATAGGACAGAACAAAGACACATATATCATTGAATATTGGTTACAAAAGAGATTATCCTCACTTGACCAAAGTCTTGGCCATTGGGCTCATATCTTAATTGTTTTTTATTTTTATTTGTTTTGACAAAAATGATCTAGGTAGGTTTGTTTTGTTTCTCATTCTCTGGAATCCCTTTACTAAACTAGAACTAATAATTCATTTAATCAAACCACACTTAGGTTTTGTAACACAATAACTTCATATTTTATCATAATAAAATACCTTTAACTTTAGAATTTAAGATTGCCGTCCCCCTCTACAAATTATTATCCGTTCAAAAAAAAATCATTTAACCAAACCACTTTCAGTCACATCAATAGCTACCTAAAGGACAAGCACTAAAAAAATATGATACAATTAAATGTTGTGAAATGACTAAACAGTATTTTTTTATATATATCTTGAATTAACGCAATAAAAAATAATTAATTATTTGAAAATGATCTCCAACCACATTGTGGTGCACTCATGTGCTCTTATTTGGATGAGTCGAATCCGTCCCGTGACATATTATTTAAAAAAATATATAATTAATTTATTAATTTTTTTATATATTATATTATTTAAATTTAAAATATTTTATAATTTTAATAAAAAATATTATCATTGTATTATTTAAACATGTGACACCAAATGGTAAGTCAGGAACTCAAAGACTAATGCAGTAAGAGCAATGCTAGGGGCATTCGCATTTCGCACTCTCCGGCCAACACTTTCCCTTTCATTGGGCCACGTAAGCTTCTTAAAGCTTTCAGGCCTAATTTTACCGGAACCGAGATAACGTGGCCCAATAAAAAAGAATGTGTTACCGGAGAGTGCGAAAAGCGAATGTCCCTAGCATTTCTCATTTAGTAAACATGAGGACCATACCCAATCGTTTAATCTTATATTTATTATTACAGTAAGTGGACTGGCACCTCTTTAGTCTCAAACTCAATTATATTTTAAGAAAAAAAAAACGCATTAATTTAACATGGAGAGACTAAAGAGTTGGGCCACAGCCACCAACTATGGTCATCTATGTGTGACTCATTTTTTTACCTCAAAACAATATTCGTCAAGGCTCATGGACTGTTAATTATTAACTTTGGCATAATATTCAATGCAACCAAGTTGTCTCTTGTCCATTTCGGTTTCCGGTTCAGGTTATTGGTCTTCCCCTACTGTGCTGCCAAACTTGCAAGATGTTAAAGATTTTCTAGCTACTTGCAACGCGCCAACGAGCAAAATGGTGAACGAAATTAATGTTGGAGAGATTGCATTTAAAGATGGAGGAAATATTCCGGCCTACTCTTAACTCTTAAGTAACGGTCCAAAATTGCCATCATGTGGAACCCAAAAAGGCCCCTTTTTTTTAAAATAATAATTAATTGCATCAATTTAGAATTTAAAATTTGTGATTATTACAGTCTGTGCCACTCTACCTGTCCGAGATGGCCCCTACAAAAACAGAGGAGCCCTGAACATAGAGGCTTCCAATTGTCCATCCCTGTCGGAATCCTTATTGCCAACGTGTTGAACTATTTCTTTGCTAAGATCAAAGGTGGTTGGGGATGGCGGCTGAGCTTGGGTGGTGCCATGGTACCTGCAATTATCATCACAGTGGGATCACTAGTCCTTCCGGACACATCCAACTCCATGATTGAACGTGGCCAATCAACTGAGGCCAAAGATAAACTCAAACAAATCCGTGGTGTTGACAATGTTGATCAGGAGTTTGATGATCTTGTTGCTGCTAGCGAAGCATCAAAGCTGGAGGAACATCCCTGGACAAATTCGCTCCAAAGGAAGTACAGGGGCCTCATCTTACTGTGGCTATCCTAATCCCATTCTTTTAACAACTTACCGGGATTAACGTTTTCATGTTTTACGCGCCTGTTTTGTTCAATACAATTGGGTTTAAGAACATGCTTCGCTTATGTCTGCTGTGATCACAGGTACTGTTAATGTTATTGCGACTTTAGTCTCAATTTATGGTGTTGATAAGTGGGGAAGAAGGTTCCTATTCCTTGAGGGTGGAACTCAAATGTTAATCTGGCAGCTACCTAATTGGCTCTAGTAATTCCTTTTGAGTTTGCAAGTTTCAATGGTTGTGGGACTTGAATCTCTATTGTTAATTTTCAGGTTGTCGTGGCTGCTTGCATTGGTGCTAAATTTGGAGTTGATGGAAACCCCGGTGATTTGCCCAAGTGGTATGCCATTGTTGTGGTACTTTTCATCTGCATCTATGTTGCTGCATTTGCTTGGTCTTGGGGACTCCTAGGATGGTTGGTGCCTAGCGAAATCTTCCTATTGGAAATCCATTCAGCAGCTCAGTGTATCAATTATGATTCATTTAAATAATAAAAAATGTAACTTTAATTGAAATTATTATATTATAATTAATAATAAAAAAAATTCATAGATATATAATTAATAATATAACATACAATGATAATTACTTTCAAAAATAAAAATGAAGATAAAAAACTAAAATAATTTATAAATAATTTTAATATGATTTATCTCTATATTAATGTATGAAATGATTTGCAAAAAATTTTAATAAATGAAAAATTAAAAATGAAATTGTTGTTATTATTATTTTATATTATTATTATTATACAATTCTAGGATAAAGTGCAACCGAGTATAAAAAGGTAAAAGATTTAAATGAATAAAATTTTTTAATAAAAAATATAATTTCAATTGTAATTATTATATTATAGTTTATAGTAGAAGAAAAAGGGTTACATAATATAAATAATAATTATTGGTTTATTATAATATCAACCATCAATAACAAAAAAACATATGAAAAAACTTGGATAACATTATAATCTATTTATAAGCAAAACATGAATTAAAATAGAATTAATATAGTTAATTTAAATAAAACTTTAAAACTAACAACTTAAGTAATATAATGTAATTAAATAAATAGATAATAAAAAATTTAAATCTATTCTATAACTCAAAATTAATTAAATAAATAAAATTTCAAAATAAAAAGAATAACAATCAACTTTTTTTTTTTTAACATTTTTTGTCATGGAGCCGACTTGAACCGTTGCCTTGGGAGAGAGGGATATGAACCTTTACAAATGTGATTAGAGTCACTTAATTCGAAGGGTCAGGTTAAATCAACTTAATATAATATAAAATTTAAATTTTAATATAAAAAAATAAAAAATAATCCGTGCATAAACCGTGCAAAACCTGTGTGAAATCCGTGCAACGACCGGGAAAAAGAACTAATTGATGATATAAAAGAACATGCCAAGTGGTGTAATATAATATGATATCTATCACAGGACAGGATGAAGACTTATATATATAATTGAATATGTGGGAGATCAAAATTCATGCATGATATGCAGGCGAGTATTGTCTTTCGATAATTATATATTTTATAATAAAATATATTTTTAATTTAAAAATTAAGATTTAAAATTTTCTTTTCAATCAAAAAAATTTTTTTTTATACATAATATGTTCATTGACGAGAGTCAAAATCTAAACTAACTTAATCCAAGCACTGAAGTTTAAGCATGAACTATTGAATATGAAAAACCTAATTCATATTTTAATTGTTTTTTATTTTCATTTGTTTTAAAAAAAATGGTGTAGGTAGGTTATTTTTGTTTCCATTCTTTGGGTACCATTCATTACTAGACTGGTACTAATAATTCATTTAACCAAACCTTTTTCAGTCACGTCGCTAGCTACCTAAAGGACAAGCACTAGAAAAATATGACACAATTGTTGTAAATTGACTAAACAGAAAGGTTTTTCAATTTATATTTTAAGTTGGCATTGTAAAAAATAATGCCCCTTTATCTATTTAATTCACATCATTTATGCACTTATAATTGTGATTATATTAATAAGATGCATCTTAACCATAGATATTACTATTGTTTAATTTCTCATAATGTTATTTTCCTTCCCTCAATTTCTCAATGCTTAAAAAATAAATTCACATAATTTATATATTATATATATTAAATTTAAAATTTTTTATTTTTATTGAAATAATAATATTATTGAATTATTTATAACAATTGGCATTAAACATGAGGCCCATACCCAAGCATTTAATCTTATATTTATTATTATTATATGTGGACCGACACCTTTTTAATCTCAAATCCAATTATGTTTTAAGAAGCCTTTCAATGGTGTGGCTTAACTGACTAAATATTTTTTTGCAAATGAAAGTAATAACATTTCTGGTGATATAAAATTTGAGTATCAAACTTGACACTCTCCGATTTTTAAGAATAGATATTAATATTATCTATATAATTGTCACTTTTGAAAGAAATTATGTTTTAATAAAAAAAGCATTAATTTAACATGGAGAGACTAAAGAGTAGGTCCACAGCCACCTACTATGGTCATCTATGTGTGAGTCATTTTTTCACCTCAAAATAATGTTCGTCAAGGCTCATCGACTGTTAGTTATTAACTTTGGCATAATATTCAATGTAACCAAGTTGTTTCTTGTCCATTTTGGTTTCCGGTTCTGGTTATTGGTCTTCCCCTACTGTGCTGCTGCCAAACTTTCAAGATGTTGAAGATTTTCTAGCTACTTGCAACGAGCCAACGAGCAAAATGATGAACGAAATTAATATTGGAGAGATTGCATTTAAAGATCAAGGAATATTCCGACCTACTCTTAAGTAACGGTCCAAAATTGCACTGGAGGCGAGGTATGAAGACTTGGGAATCTAATGAATAGGGTGGGTGGGTGGGAGAGACTCAAAGAAGTATACGATGGGAACATTCTTGTTTGTTCCCAACGAGGGATAATTTGGAACAGAAAATGACCTAACATCTCCATGCCATACCACCTCCACATGTAATGGAAGAAGGAACCGAAAACATTACGATGACACATGACATGTACCAGGCATTTCGGCTCCTTTTTTTTCATTTATGTTATTCAGTCTAAATTACATTACTCTTAATTATGGTTGCCCTAAATCATGAGTTCATAACTTAACTTTATCTAAACTTGAAAACAAGAGATGAGAACATAATATACTTGTTCAGGATTGGGAAAGGGACCAAGTGCTTGATGGTAAGTGGTAGAATTCTTTGTGCATGAAGCTTGGGTTGGGCTGAAATGAAACAGCCCATAAAACTATACAAATTTCATCATTTGAGCTGAGCTACCGAACCAGATTTGGCTAGAATATACTTTTAGCCCAACTAATTTAGAAAAATACCCAGTCCTAGCCCATAGGTTGATTAGAAAAAAGAACCAGAATAAAACTTCATTCCTCACATTTAGTTGGGCTTTTGTAAGCCCAATATACTTGAGATTTCTCCTTTACATATCTACTCTAACTGACAGTTCAATCAACCAAAAATGCGTGAATCTGGAGGAGACAGAGAACAGCATGGCAGGAAGAGTACAGTCTGCAGCATGCAACTTGTGCTCTCTCCCTTCCTTTGTGACCCAAACCTAGTATAAATACATGTCTTCCCTTCTTCAAATCCTCATAACCAAAACAGTAGTAATACAGAAACCATTAAAAAAGAGGAGCATTTAAAGTTGTATGTGAGAATTGGAGGAAACTAAGTGGATTTACATATCCTCATTTGCAATTCCCTTTAGTTTCCTCCAATATCTTATGTCCAACTTCTAAATTCAAGAAACCATCATAGAGGAGGATCATTTAAAGTTGTATGTAAGAATTGGAGGGAGTTAAAGTGAATTCACATGGCTCAGCCAATTGCATGTCCCTTTAATTTCCTCCAATATCTTATGTCCAACTTCCAAATCTAAAAATCAAGTAAAGGTAGGAGTACATTTAAAGTTGTATGCAAGAATTGGAGGAAGTTAAAGTGAATTCACATGGCTCAGCCAATTGCAATTCCCTTTAATTTCCTCCAATATCTTATGTCCAACTTCTAAATTCCACATTTTGCCTTCATCTTCTTCAAACCAAAGGGTATGTCCTTTCTTTTTTCTTTTTTTTTTTTTCCCATAAATTAGCTATAGATCTCTAGAGTTCCTACTCGTCCATCAATCTCAATGCCTCAA
The DNA here is from genome assembly GCA_020521535.1 of Rubroshorea leprosula. Taxonomy (NCBI): domain Eukaryota; kingdom Viridiplantae; phylum Streptophyta; class Magnoliopsida; order Malvales; family Dipterocarpaceae; genus Rubroshorea; species Rubroshorea leprosula. The sequence continues at coordinate 518,659 of BPVZ01000089.1, forward strand.
ATTTCTTTATGCAAAGAGTTGCATTTTGGATTTTTAATCTTTTTTTGGGATCGGGAATTCCATACTAATAGTTCATGTCCAACCCCAGCTCAAATGGAGTGAAAAGCAGGGCAGTGTCTCCTGCTGTCTTTTTTATTCATACAAGATATTTGTTACCAAAGTCCTTGACACCAAGTCAAAGATCAAAGAGAAAGCCCTCATCATGGTCCACATGCTCAACCCAACAACAAAGTAGGGTAACCCAAAAAATTGTTCTGTGCTCTACAATGGTTAGATCTATGAAAATTAACCCTTAATTAATCATAAAAAAGATGTACTAATGTCTTGCTAACTGGACATGCTGCAATTATTTCTCAGATTTATATAAAAATATTAAATTATTATTAGGAATATTTGGAACTCTCTTCAGAATAAGAGTGTTGGCTAAAAGACAAGCAAATACAGAAGCAAGCTTTCATCTATCATTATCCAAGCAATGGTTGATTATGACTATACTCACATGCCCATCTGGGTTTCATGCCATATCCCCCATGTGATACATCATAAATGCATCCATAATCACAAGAACTTTTATTATTAACTAAGTTAACTGTATTTCTCTTCCTTTTTACCATGTTTTATTCTTTTGTATGCCAACTGAAATTCCAGTCTGCCATGACAGAGTAGATCTACAGGGGAATCTTTAAAACAGCTTTATTTTAGATCTTCAGGCTAAATCTAGGGGAAAAAAAATGAAGGGGAAAAAAATGACGGAAACAAAAGAAAACTTGCAGAAAACATATGTAAGTATACAGTAAAAATTAAGGGGTTGAGAGGACAAGATTACAGTCAAGTTTCAAAAGTGCCAGATTCCACTTAACATACTGCGGAATCTGTTTGTGGATAATTTCTTGACAATTCTTTTGGCATCAGAAACTTCAGCTTCTGCTAGTTTTTCTATGTTTTTAAGGTACCCAGAAGCTGCAATTTTTCTTCTTCCACTGTTGCAGCTTGTTAATGACATTAATATAGAAAGTAAGAGCTTTTTGTTACCCGAATTTCCATCTTCTTGATCGAGTAATTGGAGAAGAAAGCTGATGTTTCTGTCATCTTGGATCAAGATTTTTCTGTTTTTTTGGACTGAGACTAATGCAGAGAGTGCTTCAATTGCCATTTCTCGAACCTCAAAGGATTTAGCATCAAGCAATCTAACAAGCTCCGGCATGAATCCGGCCTCCCCCATTGTCTTTT
>BPVZ01000089.1:521885-537382 GCA_020521535.1 Rubroshorea leprosula
TTAAAAATATAAATTTTTTTTTAAAAATTTAAATTTATGAAAATATAAATAATATTAAAAAATTAATAAAATTTGAAATATTCGGGTAATTATAATATTATAAATAATAATAAAAATATGAAAATATCACTAATAAATTAATATAAAAAATTTATTAACAGAATTTAAATAATTTTATAAAAAATATTGACATTTAATGTGTCATGATATATTACTTTTACTTTTACTTTTCTCTTAAAAATTAATTTTTATTTAATTAATTATTCAATGGAAATAATTTAATATTAACGAAATTTTATCAATTTTAATAGTTTTTTTATATTAATTAATAATTAAAAAATATATAATAATTAAACAATTAACTTGACACCCATCTTAGAAAACCCAAAGTTAAAAATCTAAATGAGTTTTTGATGAAGGTAGAATTTTAGTTTAGAATAAAAATCAAGAATAATTATGACTTATAAATAAGTTAATGTTTTAATTGAAAAGTTTAAAATTTTAAATTAGTGGTAAAAAAAATATCATATATTGTATGATATATTATCAAATATAAATACAACTTAATTCTAATGTCTTCTGAATGGATTTATAACGGTAGCTCCAGCTTTATCTCTAGTCTATTGTATAAAATGTAGTATTATCTTAGTAACAGAAGAAACAGTGTGGTGAAACTAATACATACACCATTTATTTTATCATTGAATGATCTTTTATGGCGAGAACTGTGGAAGTCATACGCATCTGGTTACATAATTTTCTGCTCATCCAAATACATCTACTGCTTCCAATTTTCTTCAACAAAATTTACTGTTATAATTTATAAAGAAGTCTTGAAAGATATAGGAATTTGGGAATTCACATATTGCAATTTATACCTTGTAGGTGAAACCATACATTGAATTAACAGGGTTTCTTTGCATTCTACTCGTTACTGGTAGAAGTTTAGAATCAATCATGCTCTCATAACATGACTAGAGTCTAGAGATGATGATTAATTAGTGGCATCATGCTTGATGAACCTAATTTTCATCAAATGAAATTAGTTAAGAGTGTTCCTTTTGGTTCAAGGGTTTAAAACTAAGATTGTCAGAACATGTATTTATCGATCAAAGCTTGTATAGGGTTTCTTTACTCATTTTTTAAACAAGTGATTAAGAAATCAATTAGGAATCACTCATTAGAACCACTAGTTTTATGGCTTTGAATTAAGAGCAAAATAAATTGCATATAATAAAGAGTATGGACCACCCCTTGATGAGGACATACCTTTTCATTAGGGTAAAAAAGAAAAAAAAGGGTATTTTTCAATTTCTCGGCATAGAAATAGAAATAAAAAAACCCCACCACCACAATGTGACACCCTTTGTTGGATGCCTTGAGCTAGCAGTCAACTTTCCACCCAGAAGTGGAGGTGATGAAGCTTCATAGAATTGGAGAGAAAGTTGCTTTTTCAATTTTTTTTTTCTCTCTCCTGTAACCTTTTTCTATGTGGGTTGTATTCTTTGTACATAACATAATAACTAAACCAAAAGCTTTCCTTGACAAAAGCCAAAGCAATATAAAAAGGAAGCATAAAAGGATATTGACTATCCTCTTTAAACTTATGCTAGCGCAGATTAAGATTAGCTGTTTTCTTTTTAGAAAAATTGGGAAGAAAGAACATCATGTGAACATAAAAACCTCGGAAGATGACAGATGAAATGTTAGAAAAGTCGATCACCCATGATTAGCTGCCTGATTTCATTCCAATAATATCGTATTACAAGACAAAATACACATTATACCCTCTGAGTCACGGACCATTATTTATGTAATCTTGTCAGAAATGACTGTGCTTTATTCCTAGTCTTCAGGGTGATTGGATTTAAATTAGCATTCTTTTTGTTGATAAAAAGGGGTTTCTAAAGCAATGAAGCCGTCCTCAACACTTTATGGTTGTCTTAACTATTGAACCTTCAGTTGGTAGGCCATTGTGCTGGCAAATAGCTCAGCAAACTCCATCAACAAAATCAGCATATGCTTGCATCCAACATTGAATCCTCATCTTCTTAGTGCATAATTGGATTTGCACATGGTTTCAATCCATTCATTTCTGAGTTTTTACCAGCCTTATTTTTGGTGGGGTCTTTTTTTGATCTCTTTCCTTTTATTTTCATTATAATCTACATAATGTTATAGGATGTTTGTTCAGTAGTATCTTGTGTAAGTTGCAAGGTGCACTACTCAATCATTTAATATATAGGGCAGTTTTACAGCTAAAATGCATAATGCTCTCTTCAAGGGTAAAATCTCCATACTGTTTTGGTTGTTTTATTTATTTATTTATTTTTGACGAAACATATTTAATAAATTAATATCTGTTTGAGTACCAATTGAAAAATTAATTTAATTATCATGTGCTATGCTGTATCTTGCTTCTCACACAAAAAAAAGTGTGACCACTTGGACCATACAGGAAAATGCTACTGTTTTGGTTGTTTAATGCAGTGTGTTAGGTACAATACATTATGTGCAAAAGCAAAGAAAAGGACGGTGTAGCATTACTTTTGAGTAGAAAAGAAGGGATATTCAACACAAATAGAATGCAAAATTATAGACTATCTTAGCTTCAAAGAGAAAGGTACAGATAACAATATCCTCATGTGGATCGGTTCCAAATAAGACAAGATGATTCAAACAATGATAAAAAAATAAAAAATCTAGGAGGGGAAAATTATAGAATGTGGGGAAATGGAGTGAAGGGATTACTTGATTTAGATATTTGGATCTGAGTACTTGTCAAAATCCGATTTTTCCTACGGAGGGTACACTATTATATGTTTATACAATCATTCAAACTAAATTAAATGTTGTTGTACAAATCACACCTTAAGCTAGATGTTGGAGAAAGAAGAGTTATGATTCTGCAAGTACCGACCCTTCAAGTGATGCATTAAAGGTGAACAGTAGGGCTCATAATGACTTTCCCGCAGCAATTTAATCCTAATATTTTCTGGGGAGGTCCCTTTACTGTTTGACCAAACATAATTAGTATAGTTAGAAGCCCTGCAACCCTGTAGAGCATTTTTCTTTTTTGAACAATATTATTATGGGGCGGGCTAAAATCCCCTCAAAGAAAAGGGAGTGCACTTCAAGGTGACTAAATGCCATTTGTTTGGAAGGACCAGGTACCTGTAGAGCATATTTGAATTGCTTACTTTCACCAATTTGGTATAGTGGCATTTACCCTAAAATTCATTCTTACATGGGAAGAAATGAATGTGAAATATAATGTGGGACCTGCAGCAGCATTTATTATTGCTTCCATCTAGAATTGGATAACTCACCAGAGGTTGCTTAGCCAACGTCACTTGTGCATATCCGGAGTGCTACAGGATTTGAGCAAAATGCACTCATAATGGTCCTGTGATAATCTTTCTCTATTTTGATCATTTCTCTCAAACTAAATAGGCTTTTAATCTTAGCTCTCGCAACAAGAGAAATTCCTGACTCCACTTAGACGTCACCTTCCATTATGCAATCCTCCAACAGAACATATAATGCTTATTATGAAGGCCGGAGTTAAACTTGAGTAGACCTTGAAGTTATGAGAAGTGTTGTTGGGGTTGAAGTGGGTAATAGGAACCAAATCATGAAGAACACCTCAATGCAAAATCTTACCAACCCTAAGATTCGAATGATTACTGTGTCAAAAGGATGTAGTTAATAATCCAACAACAACTGGGTTAAATCTAAATCAAGATTCAATTTTAACTTTTCTAAAAGTATTTTTTTCAATATTTATGGTCAATGGTTATATAACAAAGGATAGTGATAAACCTCTCATTTTTCAATCAAACTTAAAACTTCTAATTACTAAAAATATCAAACTATTACCTATTAAAACACCTCTTAAAGTGAGTTCTTGTTGGTATTAATACAAGAAAGGGCTTTTTTTTGAGAGAGCATTTTTGAGTATAGGTTGAATATAAGTTATATTTGGTACCTTAGTTTCAAAATTTTTAGTAAAACTTTTTAAAACTTGGTACTTACCCAAATACTAAAATCTATACTTAACAACCTAACTCAACAAATACTACTGGGTAACTTGTGGATATTTATTTATGTACTCAACTTAAACGAAAAAGGGGCAAAGAAAAGGCCTTGTGCAAGTTACTATTATTTTGAATGTAATATGTTTAGTTTAGAATTTGTTATTTATATATATATATATATATATTTTTTGTTTGGATCACTCAGTATCCGAAAATTTACTAAACCATTAACTAATTTGGATTCGAGTTGGACAAGACCCAATGGACGGTAAAACTCTCCCTTACAAGTTTTAATGGAACTGCATTCTCAGGATTTGAAACCAAGATCTTTGGTTAAATTGGAAGAGTCCCCTACCAATTCATCTATCCGCTCGTGGGTGTTATTTATATTAATTGTTATTGTTACTTATGTAATTTATTTTGCTTACAAGCCTTTTTTTACTTTTCTTTGTTTTTTTTAATTTAATTTTTTTTATTTTTAAAAACTATTATTATTATATATATTAAATATAATAAATACATATAAAATTTTAATTATATAAATACAGATAATAAGTCAGTTAAACAAATTAATTAAATATATTAAGTAAATAATTTTAAATCATTATATTTATTACTTAATTTGATACTTATAAATATGTTATTTTTATACTTATTACTTGTCTAATTTTTTTTTTCAATTTAAATATACCACTAATTTAAAAAAATAAAATATTTATAAATAACAAATATATCCATACTCAATGCTCACCCTGTCTAAGGCAATTAAACTTTAGAGGACATGGTTGGGCGCAACTCCCTTGAAAATGAAAAGAGTAGGAAAGGATGATTAGAGTTTTGGGCTTGGGAATCACGTGCATGCTTAATTGGGGTCCATCATAAATCCCACCGATCAGAAGCTGGGGTGAGTAACAGAGATGATGAACATTAAAGGTCGGTGCTTCTTCTTTTTTCTTTGTTTCTTTATTTTTTGGCAAAAATTCTTCTTAAGCCCCCAAATTTACCCCAAAATAGCATTTAGGCCCCTCAACTAAAAACAACATAGATAAGCCCTCCAACTCCATTAAGTGCATGTTCGACGTAGTTGGTAGGAAGTGCTTTTCGGCCCTAAAAACTCCAGTTGCACCAAACACCACAGCTTGTGAAAAATACAAGTCCTTCTCACAAGCTATTCTTTTCCCATTCTAATGCAATTTTTAGAAGCACAAAATTCATGCTTCTACGGGAACTTTTACTTCTCATTTTAATGAAATTTACTCATTCTCCTTATTTGATCCTCACACTTCTTTCTATTTACAAAAAAACTACTATATATAGGTTCCAATTTATAACATCACCCACCATTACCAAGCAGTCTAGGCACATCTGTTTCTTCCATATCCAATCAGAGAAACAAACTGAAAATCCTTACCACATTCTTCCCCGTCTTCTTTCTCCCTAAATTGAAAATCCCTCATCTTTAGTTTGAAGACGAACCCAGGAGCTGGGTTCTTGGCGAACCTTGCGCTTGAGTTCTGAGATGAACCTAGGAGTTGGGTTCACGATGAACCCCATGCCTGGGTTCGCAACGAACCCCACGCCTAGGTTCACGATGAACCCCACGCTTGGGTTCCGAGACGAACCTAGGAACTGGGTTCCAAGACAAAACCCATGCTTGCTTTCATGACGAACCTCGTGCCTAGGTTCACAATAAACCCAAAGGCAAAAAAAAAAAAAAAAAAGCCCATGTTTATATTGATAATTATATAATTAAATGATTTTAAGGTTATATTAATAAAAAATTTAATCATGTTATTAACTTTTATCATATGAATATTTCATGTAATTTAAGTAAAGAAAAAATATAAATTTTTTCCTAATTAATATGTCACATTAAAACTTAGCGAGAAGTATTTAAAAAAGATCAAGTTTTTTAAACTTTAAAGATTAAAAAAAGATTTTTTTTTTTTAGTACAAGAATTAAAAAGGACTTTTTTAAATAGTAGAGGACCAAAAAGAATATTTAACTTAAGTTTTAATTTTAATTGTCTTATTTATCTTATTTAAATGTAATAATATTTTATTTTTTAATATTAACATATAAATATTTATCTAACATTTATGTTTTAAAATATGAATAATTAATTTTTAATCATCAACTTTAAACTAATTATAAAATTAAAGTCATATAAAAATATAAAAAATAAAATCGGAGTGATAAAGAAATAAAAAATGTTTATTTTAGTCTTTTTAATATTAAAAGATCTTTTATAAAAAAAATTTACTGAACAACTTTTCACTTTATAAGTACTTATATAAAAAATTTTACCAAACAATATCAACTTTTCAAAAACAACACTTTTATAATAGATTTTTTCTAACAAGATTTCTATTAAAAGCTCTAGTCACACCAAACATACCCTAACAATGCAAATAAGCTCTTCTAACAAAAGGGCTAAATGGCATTTCATGTTTAATATCACCTTAAAAACATGAATAATGAGAAGGGTTTATTTGCATTGTTAATAGAGTTAGAGGGCCTATCTACTTCGTTTTTAGTTTAGTGGCTTAAATATTATTTTGGGATAAGTTTGGGGGCTTATGAGGGTTTTTGCCTTCTTTTTTTTTCTCTTTTTTTTTTTTGGTGAAATCGTCGAAGTAACTCAAAAAAGAAGATGGGCCACTCTTGCCCTGTGTTTTGTTGCCCACATGGGACCTGTGACTCTGGCTTTATATGTTTCCTGTAGATGAGCTTCTCAAGGAAGACGTTTACCGAGTTTCTCCGGTATTTTTGGAAATTAGTTACTTGACTAGAAAATAAGTTCAAACTCTTAATTTTAGCCCAATCAAGATTTTATAATGAGGGGGCCTTCAAATAAAGTAATTGTAAAAAATTATAATAAATTAATAAATTTATCAAATTCAAAAACCTAACAATAAAATCAAGTCTAGTTATAGGCATGGGTGGGTGTATATTAAAGAGATGAGAAGAAATTACTCCAAACATGGGACTTAAATAAAATAAAATAAAAAGCAGCTTAACAATAAAAGATCTTTGCGAAAAACATGTTTATAGCGTCATATTCTAACTAAAGAAAACTTCATAAAAAATGAAATAGATCTTTGGAAAAAACCAAATTAATAATTTTAACTTTCACGCACATAACCAGAAAAAAAAAAAAAAAAAAAGATCTCTTCATTTACATGTCGCATGTTCTTTGACAATTCTTTTCCTAACGAGAGTTCTTTCTTAAGGCTTTTCCCTTTTTTTTAGAAAAGAAAACAATTAGTATATATATATTTTTTTGAACTCAGTAGATCTTGTTTAATTAAAACACAGTTATTCGGCATCTACATGAAAGATTTTTATCTCAGTGATAAGAACACATGATAAACAAAAGAAAATCCAATTAAAGGTAACAATCAGAGTAGATCAAGTTCACCAAAGAACAAATATAAAGAAGGACAGTGAAAATCATACAAATAATCTCTAAGGAACTTGATATTTATAAATTCATTTGGTCGATCGTTTCAGAAGCTGGGCTGGACATCCTTCAATATACTCTTGAAGATGAGCTCAATCTCCAAGATACCTGGGCAAGAAGATCAACGTCCACCCCTAATTTCTGCATAGTGGCTTGTTGGCCACAAGATCTGAGGAAACAAACAAAGAAAACAAGAAAACAGTAAAGAAAGAAATGGAAAGAACCACCAGAGGGGTCCCAAAAGAAAACCGATAGACCACTCAAGGTGGTCATCAGACACTGAAGCACAACAAGTCGGCTCCACCGTGCATGAGAAGTCGGAAGGTGTAAGGGCAGGTCCGAGGTGCCCAACCTCGGACGTACGACAGTAATTCCTTTACAACCGGAGTAAGGAGTAAATCCAGAACTCCCCGCTCAAATAGCTACACAGTCGTTACGATGGACATTCTCGCATCTAAATATATCTCAATCTCCCGATTCCGAAATAACTGCTTGGAGATACATATCAAATCCCGAATATCTTGCTTGGCTCAATCTCCTGGTCCCGAAATAACTGCCTGGAGATACACATCGGATCCCGGATATTTTGCTTAGCATGCCGCGTGAGTCCTTCATCGGAACACATAAATACCCTTTAAGGGTCACCTCAAAAGGGTAATTGAAAAACCAACCCTAGGCTCTTCTAGTCTTCGTTCTATTGGTAGCCCCGATTATTGCTGACTTAAGCATCGGAGTGTCTACCCCGAGATCCATCTCGGGGCTTTGTAGGTCCATCCGGAGTGCAGACGCGGACTGAAGAAGGACTTCTGGTTTGGTGCAGTTACAGAAGGCTTCCCAACACTCAAAAGCTCAAGAAGCCAAAGGCTTCCGAGCACCAAAAAACAAAAAAACCAAGCTTGGGGAAGATGTAGTCAGAAGGAGGAGACTTCTAGAGAGAGAGAAAGTCTGAGGGTTTTTTGGATTTCTTAACAATTAGTATATATTTTAAATATATAAGAAATGAAGAAAGAGGATTTTATGAAATTCAAAGCGACAACTCAAATTCAAAATTGCAACTAATAAAAAGTGATACTTACTAACCGATAACTAAAAAACACAACTCACAAAAGTGATGTTTATTTACCAATAACCTTAACCATTAGGCTTGAGGGTAAGAATCTTTTCAAAGTTATCATTGCCTTTTTATATTGATAAGTACAGTTGGTACATGTCAATTTTTTAACTTGACCAAAATGGTATAAGTGGAAGTTTTGTTTCGGTCAAAATTCAAATGATTCAGTCAAAATTTGATGTGTCGATCGAAATTTCGATGTACTGGCCTGTACATCGAAATTTCAATGGGTGCACACCATGCCCAAATTTTTTTTTTTTAAAAAAAATGCCCAATTTCAAATTGAAGTGTTGCCAATTTTCCATCCTCCAATCCTCGACCTCAAGCTCAATTCCTTGTCGGTGGTGCAGGCGTGCAGTTGCTACTCCCTTTTCTTGGTTCACGAATCACACACTCAGATCTTGGACTTAGAGCATGTTTGGGTTAGTTTGTAAGAGCTTTTATTTTTTTTTATACTGTTGATGAGTGATAAGTTTAAATTTTTATTGGATGGAAAATTTAAAAGTTGCTCTTAGATATAGGAAAAAGTGAGTAAAAAGGGAATTTATATGTAAAGTTTAGATTTGAAACTTTTGAATTTTTACTGTATGAGATCTTTTAAAGTTAAAAAAAGTTTTAAAATATTAGTTTTTAAGAGCGAAATTTAAACTTATAAAATATGAATAGTATCAAAAAATTTAAACTTGGAAGTTAAATTAAACATGCTCTTAGATTGCAGTTTCAGGTTTCGCCGCTGCTCTTTCTTTTTAATTTCTGCAATTTCATATTGTAGTTTTCCAATTTCGCCGATGGTGCAGACGTGCAGCTGTTGCTCCTTTTTCTTGGTTCGCGAATTGCATGCCCAGATCTTGGACTTAAAATTGCAATCTAAGTGAGTTCGCGAAAAATTGGACTTGGTTCGCGATTGCAGTTTCAGATTTTGTTGCTGTTCTTTTCTTGAATTGGCCATACAAATTAGTTCAAATTTAGAAAGGATAAATTCCATTTGTGGTCCTTAACTTTAATGTTTTGTATAATTTTCATCTTTTAATTTTTCATGTATTTTTTTAGTCCAATTATAAAAATATATTTTTTTAATCCTTCTGTCATTTACTTTGTTAAGTTTGTCTGAATATACACATTTTTAATCTCTTAACTTAAAGTGAAGGGACACAAAATATATATATAGAAATATAATGATTTTAAATTTGTTTTGAATTTATAGAAATATAATGATTTTAAATATTAATTCTCTTATTATTATTTTTAACTTTGATATTTAATTTATAAAAATATATATTTATAACCATAAATTTATAAAAAGTTCGGATATATGATACGTACTGTTCCAGTAACAAAATCGATATATATGTCAATACAATATTGACAATTTTAATCTTTTTCTCTAGGTTTTGAACCAAGAACTAGTTGGCTGGCAAGATGTTTTTAAAAAGCAATACCAGAGTTATTCCAAGGTACAAAAATTCCTTCTTTGAAAAAACCAAAAGAAAAACAGAGAAGGAAAAAGAAGCAATGTTTCCGTTTCTGACTCCAAATACATTGGAAGTGGGCAGTCAAGGGGAGGAACTTCCAAGGCACCTATGAACAGGCCTACACAAAAGTCTTCACTCATAAAGAGACGGGTATAGAAAAGAATAAGCAAAAAGACAACTAATAATCAACCTTTAAGACATTTTTTCACGGAACAATTAGTGCCATACAACCACAAACTCCTCCATCTTGAAGATAACGTGGACCCAAGATTTCTTATCCCCTCTGCCGTTGATCAAAAGCTTACCTTGATCCGATGCAATGAGCATATGCATCTCCAAAAGGACGGATACTCATATTCATTCCTATATAATCCCCCTTCATGTAGCATCCGATCTCCACTGCCTTCTCTTGTTGATGCATTTTCATCTTTTTTGACATCAAAGCTTTGTTCAGTCATGCTAGAAGGCAAAGCAGTTGTTGGCGAAACAGACATGCTGCAGACGATGCAAAAAGATGCACTTCACTTGGCTTCAAAGGCTCTTGACATCTTCGAGGCCAGTGAATCTACAGATATAGCTCGCTTCATAAAGAAGGTGATATCTAAACGCCAGAAATTGCTGTAACTTGTGCCGGATATTAAATACATCAAACTAGATCTAAAATACACCCCTTCTGATGATGTGATGTTTGCTGATGCAGGATTTCGACAAGGCATATGGACCTGGGTGGCAGTGTGTTGTGGGGACAGATTTTGGTTCATTTGTGACACACTGCCATGGCTGCTTCATCCACTTTTGCATCGGCAGTCTTGCCATCCTGCTCTTCCGGGGTGTGGTAAATCAAACAGATGAAGCTCAATTCTTCCTCAATATGGGGAGTGTAAATGCTTAGGCTTGCTTTCTTTATATTTTCTTTGCTTCTCTGTTCTCCTCTAGTTGCCTAAAAACATTGGCAGTCCTCAGATCTATATCTTTATTACTCCCTCCATAATTTAGCTGTGTGAAAGTCATGCCAATAGAAAGCCTCCAGGTAGTGAATTGTGTTCCTTTGAAACCTTTTGCAGCTGAAAACCAATACATTATTGTTAGTTAATGTTACAGAGAAGTACGATAATGACTTGGTCAAACATGCCACCAGTCTAAGACATCTTTCAAGAGATGTCTAAGGCTACATAAACTTTTATATGATGAAACCAAATTGCCAAAAGTGCCAGACAACATTTGAATATTTGATTACCATCAAACCAGTTACTTTACCACTCGTTAGCAAAAAATTTCTCAAGCCTGCTTTATATTACTTTCAAAATATCTTTAAAAAAGAGAGAAAAAATGAGCTGCACGCAAACAAGACAAACCCTCATCAAGCCCCTTTGGCCTCAAACCCAAGCCCCCATCTAAACCATCCTTCTTTCAATAATGACACACACCAAATTGCAGACAGAACCAACCTTCACACACTTGGATCTTATGACGTTAGGTGTGTTGGTGTGGATGTGCCTGTGTGCCATGCTCGCCTGTGTGTGTGCATATATGTGTGATTGAGTGAGTGAGTGCGTGTGCATGAGAGAGAAAGAGAGAGAGAGAGTACCAATCATTTTCCGAACTTTAGAGAGTAAGCACAGAAGGTGGGGCATCCCTCCTTGGGCCTGCGACGGTCCGATAAACATAAACTTTGTCGGCGTGACTCTCATCACTTCCATCCTCCTTCATTACCTCGACATTTAACCTAGGCATCTCCCTCGCCAAAGCCCTACAGCCATTCAGTGTCAAATTGCAGGCTGACATCCAAAGAGACCTCATAGACTCATACTTCTCCAAACCTGACAGTAGAGCTTTATTCCCAAATGGGCAGTCCCTTATCTCAAGCTTCCTTAATTTTGGACAACCTTCCAGCACACACTGCATCCCCCAGTCACTGCTGCCAGCAAAAGCCACAGAAAGTGTCTCCAAGTTTTTTGCATACTTACCAATATACTCAAATGTCAAATCAGTTAAGAGGCCTGAAACTGAAAGCCTCTGGAGTTTAGTGCATGTCTTAACCACTGCACCAAAGGCTTCATCCATAGGTTCATTTGTGGTATAATCAGGTCGACCTGGAATCATTATACATAAGCGGAAGTGTGTAAAATTAGGGCAGTTCCGCACCACAGTTTCTACAGCAGCATTAGTCATTTGCCGACAGAAGTAAAGCACATAATGGAGTCTCCGACAACCATTTGAGACAGCAATAAATCCAGCTTCAGTTACCTCATGGGCAATTTCCTCACCATAGGGATCAATCGGGAAAACACGAAGTTCCTCAAGCAAAGGACAATTCAATCCAACTGCCTCTAGCCCTTTATCTTCCACTGTATCCAAGACCTATAGAAAGAAAAGGTTGCGGAGTTAAAACCTAAAAAATGACCTGACTTAGTTCCAAAATATTGATAAAAAGTTGGCCTTCGTCATATCAATGCCATGCAGTGGCTTAGAAGTGTCATTTAACTCCACTATTAAAAGGGACAATTACACAAGGCAAAAAGGCATTCTGGCATTTATTAAAGCTACCCAAAAGGCAAAAAAGAGCTATAAGTTACTAATGTATTAGCCATCCCTCCATGTTAGAGGCATGAACTCCAGAAACAGAGTTCACTGACTGATAATAAAGGTATTACTAGGGGAAAAATAAAGTCCATTTGTCTGGGATGCAAGTGGTGTAAGCAAATAACTCATCAGAAAACTTCTACCATGGATTATATTCCTTCTACTATAGATAGCAATGCTAAGAAAAAGGGATTCTCACCCAGAGACGCCGAAGTTGGGGACAGTGAACAAGAAGCTTAGCAAGTTCGCCACCTTGCAAAGCAGCGTAGCTCAAGTTCAAGAAAGTCAGATTGGCGCAGGCAGGGTAAAGAGTGGGGAGGTAGATGGCCTTGACATCCCATAGACCAGAAAGCGTATGAATATTCTTGCAATTGCTGAATGCAGTTTTGAGCTCTTCATCTTGATGAGAAGTGAGTTGTTGCGAGAATGATCCCGTACCAAGCTCTGTCAATTGAGGAGCATGGGCAAGAAGCCTCTGTAATTGTTCCAAGGATATGCTTTGGTTGACCTTCAAAACCCTTAATGATTTGCACCGACTTACAAGTCTCTCAAGTACATCAAAATTAACATCACTTGCCAAGTTGGCAAAGTTCAGCACTTCCAATGAAGTGAAGCTTTCTGGGAAGCAGCTCAACCAGCTGCCTCCTCTATCATCAATGCCATTCTCCTGAATATCAAGCTCAGTCAAGTTCCTGCAAAATAATAATAATAATAATAATAATAATAATTCAGAAGTTTCTTTCACAAGCAAAATCTAACGTGTAAAAGCACAATACGGCATAAATGAAAAGGACCCATCACATGATTTTCAAAACTGCTAGTTCAAAAACAGTTAAACAACTAAGAGTGAGTTTTTATGTACTTGAGCTTTTACCATCTCCACAACCATAGATATTAATTACTACAATAAAATGAACAAGTAAATATTTACCAAATCATTCTTCAAATGATTATTTTGTAATGATTCTCTGATGCTCAAGAATGAATCAATTCAAGTACAAGGAATGAAAAGGGTAAGTTAATTCTTTTAGTTAAGGAGTGATTTATCCCTTTTAGATCTCCATGAAAACATTGAAAACATAATCCTTGATCAGATGAAAAGGATTGAAGTTAAATCTTCCTATCCAAAAATCCAAATCGACTTATCATGACAACCCTCAAGATGCAACTAATCAAAGTGGAAATTCTTATTTGAAATTTGTCTTCTATTTTTTTTTAAAAAAAAATCCATAAATCCAATGAATTGTAAACATTCGTGTATAAATCACTGGCAATCCAGTAGAAAAAAATCAGAATTTTTCACAAGTTCACACCTTCAAGTAATTTACTTCATTATCCAATGTAAATGGGATATTTGTGTTGGTAAGACATAAATGATATGCCATCCACCTCATCACAGGTTAAATGTCACATCAGAGAAAGCCAACACGAAAAAGATAAAAAAAAATTAAAATTAAAAGAACCACTTCTTTTACTTTCATTATTCTTCTAATAGCCAACGCTTTTATTCCCCTGACGATGGCTAAATAATAATATTAATATTGATATACCCCAATAAAGAAATCGAGAAATTTAGAAAGAGAAAAAGACAGTACAACACCCTGAAAAAAATAATAAAAACAAGAACACTCGATCAAATGGAACAAACATTCAGATCTACCAAGAAATGCATTCAACCAGACTGTAAATGGAATTAAGAACACACAAACGAGAAACTTACTTGCAGTGAGTGGCAATGGCTGCGAGCCCATTTGTGCTAAACCCATCACAGCTCAGAAGCGAGAGCGATTTGAAATTTGGAAACGAAACAGACAGGAACTCCAGGCTCTCATCACTAATGACCATCCTCTTGAGCCTGAGCTCCTCAAGAAAGGGATACTTAACGACGAACACTACGAGCCACGCATGGATATCGGCTCCCCAGTTCTCCGGTACCAAATTGAAGTCTGAGAACCGCGGCTTTCCTTTGAGCGTCACGCTGCGGATGTTGGGGAAACGGCGAGCCACGATTTCCGGAGACACCGAGTAACAGTTTCCGATAAACACGTGCGTCCGCGACCACCGCTCCGCGTTGTACCAGTCCTTGCACACGAGAGACACTGAGCTACGATCTTTGTGAGAATTCAGAAGTGAGAGAACTCGTTCCAGCACCTCGTCTGGGAATGAGGATCGCCGAGTTAACTCTTCCGAGTTAGGCGAGTCCCTGAATCTCTTCCACTCGGAATCCATCGTACACTCCAAAAACTCAAAAAATTGAAAATAACACTTCAAATGTTTCTTTTTCAGCAAACGGAAACTTGCTCTAAACTTTAAGAGACGAACGGAAAATACAGCCCCCGGCTACCGAAACTAGATCCGGCGGACAGGGAAATGGAGCTGGAGATTCAGAAAGATATCGAAAGTGAAAGAAGAAAAGGATAGTCAACGAAAGATCGGAGCCGTCCCCGGATCTACCATCGAAGACGCTCCGGAGTTAAAAGCTCAGTCGGCGGAGGAAAGTTGGAGCGCCTAAAAAGCCGAAGGAGACGGCAGCACAGCAGCTTGCGTATTATAGCAAAAATGCCGCAGAGGAATTATTATATAACATAAAATAAAATACGAAAAATGTTATAGATAATATCACATGATACTTTTTTTTATGTTGGTAGCACACGTAGAAAGTAATTTTTTTAAATTTATTATCTTACTTAACTCATATTATATAATTTAAATTTAAAAGTTATTTTAAAAAAATTATTATTAAATTATTTAATTATTGATAATATGATATGATATTATAAATTGATAACATAATATGTATAATTAATTATTTTTATAAAAATTTTATTTA